>ML788644.1:900429-913206 GCA_009831015.1 Picea engelmannii
ATGCAGACATTATACAAAACTGACTATAAAATTAACAAATTGATAGAGATAACCAACAATCTATGAAACCAGCAGTAATACCGTGATATGATTGTTGAGAAGCTTCAGACACTGCTTGATATTGCTGTGAAGGTTCTGCAGGTGGAAGTTGTTGCACATCGGACCGATATGCCTTTAGGACAAATCTGACCATGTCCGTCACCTCCGGTCGATAACCGTGTTGCTTGGTGTGGGTGAAGAAACAAATGGGACCGTTAGGACAAAAGCCAGTCTGGTACCTGGTCATGTCATGGAATTCAATTGAATTATAATGATTACTAATAATAATTTGACCTAAACAACTACACTAAACAAATATTTTGTAATACAATGGTCATTGCATTGTATTACAACAATTTATTTACATGATGCATTCTACAGTAGATTGCGGACGTTGCATTAGGTCAATGGAAGGGGTGGAGCTTGTGCTAGCTGCGTTCATCGTATCGGTCGTTAATTTCAGTACAGCTGCTGATTTCTCGGTCTAACTTGGTTCAGAATCTGAGTTGCTGTCTCATATAAAATTGGGAATCACACAATACAATCTCTTTATGTTTGATATAAATAAGTATAGTGCCTCGGTTCGTATGAACCGTTTCGTATCCCATTCTGTTTAAATCAAATCATTCACGGTAGTACTTAATATGTTTTTAGTACTTAATCAATTTTGTATGGACAATATTATATATTGTTGGAATATTTTTAGTAGTCTCAATGAATCATTGGTTGTGATTTCAACCACTAACTTCCTCACTATTATAAAGACATCTGTTAACTTCTTCACAGACATCCGTTTACATGTTTATTTTTTTACTTTTACTAAATCATATTTAAAATTTATTATGATGGCTGATTGCCACCTCTGAATGCTTAAAGTTTCATGTTTTAAAGAGCTCAAGTTTACCAACTACTATTTTTACTCCAACTATTATTTACTGAGCGGGATTTTCCTACGTAAAACTCTTACCAAATCGTCTTACCATGTCAGTTATTTAATACACAAAGTTCTGCAATTATTTAATGCGCAAACTCAGTTATTTCAACGTTCACCAACCACAAATGACTTATGGCTGTGCTAATATACAACATTAATTGATTGTTTTGTTTTGACTATTTATTATAATTAAATAGAAATACAAAGTAGACTAGGGCATTTCATGCCTTCTAACTATGATAAAGATGGTTGAACGAGGCATTGATGCCATTGTTTGTTCATCCATGTTATTTGATTTTAGAGTGAATTTAGTGGGCTTTCCAGAAGAACTCTCTTGTCCAGGATCATTTGGTTTCAAGTGCCTAAAGGGGATTATTTGGAATTTCTACTTTATAGTGGTTTGTGTATAGAGAACTCTCTTGTGAAGGGATGGATCATTTGGTTTCTAGTAGATAGTTTGTGTGGAAAAGTTTTTAATGTTATAAGATTATTAGAATTATTAAAATAATTTTAATAATTGATTAAAACTTTTCACTATGACTAAAAATTATTATGAAACCCTAAAAACTCTATAAAAATTTGTTTTATTGATTTGCTTATATTAATATGGGACACAAATACATCAAATATCCCACATCTTAATATGCACCGGGACTTCCAAAATTAATATTATACACCAATGCATATTATATATATTATGAATACTTAATGCATAGTTTATATGATGAAAGTACTCATATGTAAAAGCACTCTTGCTTATATATTATATTGCACTACATATGTAAAAGCATCATTGCGTATATATTATATTGCATACCGAAAGTTCTTCTAATAATAACGATGATAGTAGTTGCATCGGTAACAGTATTGTTCAAGGAATCACTTCTTTTCTGGTCGTTAGGAGCATCGGTGTTTTTAGCTCTTTTTTTTTATTATATTTTTCTCTCACTAGTGCATAATATTCATTTAGACGCAGCTGTGCAGATATGAACCTCATCATCTAGATTAAATTAACACAATATAATGATATGTTTAAGTGTTCGAATTTTTCCATGTTACAAATATGTAAACTCAACTTCTTATTTTTTAAAATAATGTTTATAAATCATTAAAAAATAAAAAATCAATTTTTTTTTTATAATTACATAGATTTTTGTATTTTAATTATTTCATTTGGATATAAATATTGCATTAATGTGTTGAATCATTTAAACAAATATATCAACATGTGTATTTATTGTAAAATATAAATTATTTATATATTTAATCAACAACTTAAAATTTTATCAAATGCAATAGAATAAGAAATTCATTTTATTATATAATAATAAGAGATCCTTCATTATATAAAATGGAGCAACATAAAAGTCCATTATATCCAAAATATCAATATATAATTGTTATAATTATTGGTAACATGTTGTCATCCAATTGAGACAATATGTTTCCACTAAACAACATGTTTGATTTTCACAAGTAAACATTCTAAAATATACAATTTGTAACCTTCAATTTTGATGATCATTATTCAATACTGAAACTACTTTGGATGCTTGAGTTACTTGCATGTCTCATTTCTTCATCACTTACCATGGGAGTGATTGCTTCATAAACAATACACATTCTTTCAAAACCATGTTCATGTCATATTTGATGATTTCTTGTATTGGCTCCACTTTATACTTTGTTTCATGCAAGTTTTATACACCATGACAAAGCATATATATAATTAAAGTTTTATTGTTGTTCCACTATTATAAAATAAGGGAAGTAAAACAACATAGCTACTTACAAATTGTTTAATTAAACATTACTCTAATATATACTCACAACTCATACATAATCCAATGTGAATTAAATGTTTGCATCACTCTTTTTTATATGTTAGCACTTGTTTGAAAACATCTGTGGATGATTTTAAATGAATTAAAATATACACATCACAACAAATATGAAATATTAAGTAAGGAAAATGCATTAAGTACTCACACACAAAAACAATGAATATAGACATTTGGTGCACATTGTTGGGATGGTGTAATGCAATTATGATAGTTTCTTTGAGAATCTCCTAGTACACTATTTTTTGAAATCCCTACTAGAATCACATCCATTGTCCTTTGAAATTTTATCATTGTTACTAAAAAATAAGAAACATAATAAAAAAAATATACTCATATTTATATAAAAATAAATATAGCAAAAATATTAATTTGGTACATTTTTGGACTAGTATGTGCATATTAAAAAAAAAACTTACATTTAATGATAATACTTTTAAATGATTTTTTTTATTATCGTATGTTTTTTCTATTGCAAGCGTCATAGGTTTCAATGACGATTGCTTTGTTTATGTATCCTCTAATTCTTGGAGTCATTAGATTGATTTTTTATTTATAAATAGAAAAATAATCTATATGTTATTTTTACTATATCCCTCATAGTTTTATGAAAAAAATTCCCTCTCTCATTAACATCCAATACCACTCTAAATGAACTAATGACCAATTCATGAACATTTATATCCTTCATAGTTTTTATGTTTTTATGAAGGAATTTTGTTCCCTCATTGTCGATCCCTACACAACATTCAACAAATGTGAAATCAAATGTTTGAAACATATTGGTGCCTATTCTAAGAAAGTACATTTATAGTAAAAAAGTCAAATAAAAATTAATATTGATCATCTTTTGGTCCACTTAATTCCTTTATTTGCAAAATTTTCATAAACCTTTTAAATTCTTTTCCACTCATATTCTAAACAATATTTTGAGTTTCTTCATGTTTTTGCTATGCATGACACACATAGATACACATCATTTAAACCTACAAATAATTAAAATATATTATTTTTATATTAAAATTTAAAAGAACTAGCATGTTCTCTTCTTGGTATGTGCTTTCATTGTCTTCATTGCTATAAGTGTTTTTCTTTAATCTTCTATCAATTATCAACCATATTCTATCAAGAAAATCCTTACAACAATATGTTAACTTACATGGATGATTTGAGAACTTTCAATATGAATTTTAATATGGTGTAAAAATATGAAATTTAGGAAAATGATATAGTTTTCTAGATATATAATTTTTATTTATATAGATTATGTATGACTGTGAAATTCAAGTTTTCCTAACAATGGTATGTTTTTTTTCATGCAAAATATAATGCATATGTTTCCATTAGTGCTAATGTTAAGTACCTAAACTATGAAATGTCCTTAAAAAAAATCATATAATTGTGGAGAACACAATGTTCTTGTGTAAGGTTATTTTTTCAAAATTTATAATGTTACTTTTATACTTTTTAAAAATTGTGAAATTTATTATATCCTTGAAATTACAAGGCCTTATGTTAGTGCTAGGTACAAAGGTTTTAACATTATCAAACAAATTTATTTATTTTTCAGATTATAGATCTCAATCTATACTACTGTAGTGTATACCTTATTTTAAAAATGGTTAAGGTGAAATAACATTATAGTACAAATAAAAGAGGTACATATTTTGAGATTTTGATATATGTCTTGACAAAAATATATTAAAAATACTAATCAATATTACTTTTTTTTTAAATTATATATTTGGAATTTGCATGTATTGACTCTATATGTATTTGTATATTCATCAACAATGGAACTGTAGTCTATACAAAAATAATGTCAAAAATAGAGATATTGAGAGGAATTCACAAAAATGAAAGTTTTAATGTATTTTCAACCCAAACCATGAGGTTTTTCATCCAAACCCTATATTTGAGGAAAACAATCCAACAAACACCTATGCAAGAATTTTCACTCTCACCCGAAAAAAAAAATTGAAATGGAAAAAATGTGCACACACTTCAGGAACACACACACACACACTAGGAACATGTGCACTTACCAGAAAGACTAAGAAAGGAGAGACTTAACCACTGCAACTATGGTGTCACCTTCATCATACATGTACCTATGTTTTTGTCACCACTACAGATGTTTCACCCTAACTAAGTGAGTGTTAGTGTATCAAATGAGCTAGCATGTGCCTTTATTTATACTAGTTTGTCAAGTGAATCTTTAAGTGGGGTCAACTTCTCTTTCTAGAGACTTCTAATTCTTTATTATTATTCTCCTTAGTTTGACCTCTCTTCTAGGGTATTTCGACATATGTTTAAGTGTTCTATTGCTTACAGAATATTATATTCTAGGCACAAAGGTTATACTAGAGGTTAATACCTCCTGCAACTACTAAAAAATCAACACTCCCTCTTAGCTAGGGATGTATTAAATATGATTTTCTTCAAGTAATGGTCTCAATCACATCCATCCATGTCACATGGAATGGGAAAGACTCACATGGTATTGCATACTAGTCTACATGTAGCATCACCATAGCCACATAGGATATCTCATGATCAAACAAGTCATGTCATAAGTATCACCATAATAGCCAAACAAGCTCTGTCATAGTCACACATAAACTATCTGATGGTTATGTCACAGTCATGCATTTAGGACCTCATCAACATATGTAGCATCTCTCTAGTGGGAACAACCCCATCTTCGTCTCCGACCTTATGGGTATCGATGTCCTTTCGAATCTTATGTCATTACAAGACTTCATCTAGCTCACTCGAAGCTAGGAAACTAGCTAGTTCACACAGAATTGCACTACTTCCCAATCCACATGGAGTTTGGGCAACTATCTAGTTTAGCTAGTCCACATAGAAATAAACTACTACCCAAACCATACGGAGTCTGGGAAACTATCCAGTTTATTAAGTTCACACAGAATTGTGCTACTACCCAATCCATACGGAGTCTAGGAAACTAACATGCATGTAAATGACTACCCGTTGTTGCTACACATTGTAAAATACTTCCCCCTATAATAGCATATGTGACTCATCATTCCCTCTTACAAGGGAAGTCCTTCTGGACCACACAAATCTTTTCCATGAAGTAATCAAAATTTACCTTTGACAGAGGCTTGGTCAACAAATCTGTCATCTGCTAGTTTGTGAAAATATATTGGAGCTTCATAGCTCCCTTTTGCACCAGATCTAAAATATAATGGTACTTGATATCAATGTTATTGTAATTGTCCTGAAATAGATGGTTCTCAGACAACTTTATACAACTCTCGTTGTCACAAAAAATACAAGTCACCTCCAACTCAAGATCAAACAATCCTGCAAGCAACTTCTGAATCCACACAACTTTGCTACTAGCTAAAAATTCTACTATATATTATGCTTCGGTCATAATGAGTGCCACAATAGTCTGCTTCCTATTGAGACATGAAATCATAGCTGACCCCAAACTGAAGCAACATCCTGATCTACTCTTTTGATCTGTGACATTACCGGACCAATATGAATCAGCATAGCCTTGCAGTATTATCTTATGATTTGAAACATGTTGGAGTGAAAAGTCTCGCGTACCCTTCAGGTACCTTAATATATGACTTTCCGCAATCAAGTGAACACATCTTCTTTCAAACATATATCGACTCAAATTGTTCACCACAAAGCATATATTTGGCCTAGTATTTGTAAAATACATCAAAGAACCAATCATATTCCTATACATGGTGATATCTGCTATCTCTGAAGAATTATCACTCAATAACGTCAATTTCTTCACCATCGGTGTGGACATGGATTTGCAATCCATCATTTTGAATATCTTCAATATTTCTACTGCATATTCTCCTTGGCTAAGGAAAATCTCGTCCGGTTTCTTCCACACCTCTAGACCTAAGAAATAATGCATCATACCCAGGTATTTCATATTGAAGTCTATACCAATATTCCTATTACTCTCAGTGATTATATTCTTGTCTCTTGTTAGAAACAGGTCATCCACATATAATAGTAATATCACTGGTCCACCATCCACAACCTTTTATTAAAGGTTGGGATCTTCTTTACTCTTGGTAAATCCCAAGCTCATCAGAAAGTTGTCAATTCTATCGTACCATGCCCTTGGTGCTTGTTTCAATCCATACAATGCTTTCTTCAATCTACACACGTGTGTTTTCCTGTCATGTGTCTCAAATCCTTATGGTTTCTCCACGTACACTTCCTCGTCCACTACACCATTCAGAAAAGTTGTCTTCACATCCATATGATGTATCTTCCATTTCATTACTATAGCTATCACAAGTTTATTTATAATCAAAGTGTATCTCACCACGAGAGAAAATGTATCCTCATAATCTATTCCTTCTTTTTGGGAGAACCCATGAGCCACAAAGGTTTCCTTGTACTTCTCGATACTTCCATCTCCTAAATGTTTCTTCTTGTAGATCCATTTGGAAATCACAACTTATTTCTCTTTCGGTCTTGAAACCACATCCCAAAAATAATTATTAATGATGGACTCGTATTCCTCTATCATGGCATCCTTCCATATTTTCTTCTATGAAACCTGTTTAGAATAGGTAGGCTCAGAATCAATGATATCACATAAAAATTCCACGTAACTAGAATATGGTCAAGGTTTCTTCCTTTTTATGAAAGATCCATATGAAGCACCATACTTCTCAACATCTTGGATAATCTCGCAAGCCCAATCTAGTCTTCTTTTCTTCGTACTCATTTTTGCAGTTCTTTGTGGTTCATCCATGTCATGGTTGTTTGTACCATGTTCCTCTTGCACAACATAATTACCTGCATATGTATCTACAACTCTAGGAGATTCAGTCTCCTCATCATGGATCTCATTTATATGATGTTTTATTTATCTACTAAAGGATGCATCCTCATTGAAGGTAACATCTCTTCTAATCTTGATTTTTCTTTAACAAGGGATGTAGACTCTATCTTCCTTCAATGTCTCACTATATCCAAACAATATTCCCTTCTTGCATGAAGGATCCAACTACTATCTATTATATTTTGTAACATGCACATACATTAGACATACAAATATCCTCAGGTGGTTGACTTCTGGATCTTCTCCTGAAAAAAATTATTCTGGTGTCTTGTTCCCAAGTACATGGTGAGGAATTTTGTTCTGCACATATATAGTAGTCTGAGTTACTTCTGCCCATAGATGCATAGGTAAGTATTGATCATGAATCATGGCCTTTACTTCTTCCATTATTGTCTAGTTCTTTCTTTCTGCCACACCATTCTACTAAGGATTGTAGGGAGTAGTGAGCTCCCTCTTAATCCCAAATTCTATGCATAATGCTTTGAATTTATCCGATGTGAAATTTCCTCCATTATTTGACGTCGAGATCTTTATATTATTTTCATAAATATTTTCTACAAGGACTTTAAATTCCTTGAACTTGCTAAAGACTTCGTTTTTTTTCAAGAAATAAATCCAAGTTTTACGTGAAAAATCATCAATAAATGAAACATAATATACATACATGCTAAGGGAAGTGGTTTTCATCGGTCCACACACGTCTGAGTGCACTATGTCCAAATTTCCTTTGGCTTTTCATTCACTCCTTAGAAATGGGTTCTTCACATGTTTTTCTTGTGCACATCCCATACATATACCATCATGATTTACCAAAATCTCTAGCAAACCTATCACCATCTTTCTCGTGATCGGTAATTCTTTGTAATGTAAGTGAGAAAATATTATATGCCATATCTCACTTGGACTTATATGTTGGTTGTGGAGCCTGATTATCTTCTTGATTTAGAGGTTTTTGTTTTCAACTGTGTTTATACCCCATGAAGACTTTACACCTCAGAATAATGTACACTCATCCACGCGGGGGAGTGTAGGGGGATATTACCCCTCCTGTGGGGTCCAGGGGGTCTGGAGGAAAGCGGGCCCCAGACGAAAAAATTGCCTTGTAAGTGTATATTGTAATTTCATTGAAAATATGGACCGTTGATTATAAGGTCGCAAATCTAATGGTAGAAGTTATGTTAGGGTTTTTTCCCCTAGAAGGAAACCCTCTTTTATGAGGGAAATGTATTATGTCTATGTATCATATCGAATATTGTATTCTGCGATAGGATACTGTGATATAAAGAAGAGGAAGTTACAACGGGTTTGTTGTAGGTTGTATCCCTTCATTTGTTGGATAATAATAAAGGAAGGATCTGGACATTTCCCTGGTGGATGTATCCCACATTGGGTGAACCACGTATATATGTGTCTCTATTGTATTGTGTATCTTCTGTGATTTATTTCTGATTTTTTTTATTTTATTTCTCCGTGATCCTGTTTATATAACATTATAGTATTGTGTACTAATGTTGAATATGAGTGTCCCTTTAATTTGTATAGACCTCCTTATTAGAAACCAATCATAATAGCATCATCAATAGACTTTCCTCTTCGCCACATAAGGATTTCACCATCAATAAAAGAATCTATGATTACATTCTTTTCCAATGTTGGTATAGAAAGGAGATTCTTCTTCAAACTAGGTACATACAAGACATATTTTATCTTCAAAGGTTTTTTGAAATCCAACTTGTAGGAGGTCTCTCCTGCTCCTTTAATGGGATACTAATAGTCATCATCGATTTTCACCTTGTGATATGAATCCTTCCTAACCATATCTAATAGATAATCCTTGTAACTTGTCATTTGTTTAGAAGATCCACTATCAATAAGCCATGCATCACTCCCATGAGTGACTATCCCTGTAAGATATGATATCAATACATATTCTTCACTTGAATCATATTCTTTTTCTTTCTTCTGAATAGGTTCATCATCTTCTGCAGCATGAACATGATGTATTTTATACTTTCCTTTTATGATATGATCTTCATGTGAGGATATTTTCTAGCAATGTGTCCCATATTCTGGAATATGTAGCATTTGTACCTTGAATAATCTTTTTGAGTCTTTTGATGATTTTGTGACTTTTAAAATCTCTTGGGGGGGGTCATCCTCTTTCCTACTCTTTCCTTTTCTTGCATGTGTTTCTAATGCTTGATCATAATTTCCCGACTTTTCTTCTCTTGCTTCAAGTCTAGATTCTTCTTTAGTGCAATCTTCCCATAGCTTAATGAACTTTGTTAGCTTTCTTCTAGAAAAGATTCCCTGAACAAATTATTCCTGAGACTTTGGTAGACCATTCAATGTAGTCATTAGTATCTCAGCTTCTTCAACTGTGTCTCCAATGGATTGAATCTTTTCTTTGATTTGAGACACCCTTGTGAAGTAGGATTTAATGGTTTTTGAATTCTGGATCTTCACATTCTTGAGTTGTGTCTTCAATGTCATCTTCCGGTTGATATTATTTCCTTCATATAATCGATATAAAGCATCGAACATCTTCTTTGGAGTATTCAATGATGATACATGAGGTATCAAGTGATCCTTGATAGAATATGCAATAATCATTTTTCCTTTAACCAGGTTCTTCTTGTGCTTTGATTTAGCCCCATTTCCCTCTGCCTCTTGAAATTCTTCTTAAATGAATCCTTCTATATCATTCTCCTATAGAATGATAATTACTCTATATTTCCATGCTCAAAATTTATCATCACCCTCAATATTCTCATCAATATTAGTGTTGGAAGTCATTCTTCCTCGGGATCTAGAAATATGACAAAAATTGAAACTTTACAGAAATGAACTTTGCAGAAATAAATTCCCAAATTTCTTGACCTAGGGTTTTATGAGGAAACCCCATTTTTCCAACTTTTGAATTTTGGATATATGATCTAGTGGAAATATGTTCTCTCCTTAGATTACCTTTTTGGTTTCTTTGTAAGTGTTGAGTGATATTGACAATAGGCGAAACTGACGATATTCCTTTGAGTGGTTAGATTGTTCTAAAGGAAACCAACTATGATACCATGTTAAAATTTTGGTATGCTCGTTTTACCATAGACAATATTAAACCATTGGCACCCAACCATAGGAACTTACACATACCACCCTTGAGCACAATAACCTTTTCTTAGATCGATTCCATACATGAAACAAGTCCTATCAGATAAACCCTAACCAGAAATACCAACACGGCTTCAACAGAAAAACAATACCAAGAGAGCGTACTTAACCAATATAAGCACACAAGAGAGAGATACCAGAAATAATGAGCAAGGAGATACTACACCATTGCAACTACTGCATCACATTCCTCAAACCTACACCTCCTTCTACGTCACCACTACAGTTGTTACAACTACTCCTCATAATTTTTCAATAAATGAGTGTAAATGTATCAAATGAGGTATGACATGCCTTTATTTATACTAGTATTTTAGGTGACTCTTCAAGTGGGGCCGACTTCTCTTTCTAGAGCCTTCTAATTATTTATTATTACTCTACTTGGGCCAAATTATCTTCTATGGTATTTCCACATATGTTTAATGGTTCTCTTACTTCCATAATATTATATTCTAAGTACACGGGTTATATTGGAGGTTAATACCTCCCACATCTACCAACCAATCAACATCCACCCCCTCTACCCCTCATATCCACCCTCCCCTATCCCACCAAATCCCTCTTCCCCTCTTCCCAACCCTCACATCCTCTCTAGCTCCACATTCATCGCGTTCACCTTCCTCCTTGGCTCCTTCCTCCAATAGTTCATTCCTACCACTCCCACTCCCCTACCCATCTACCTTCACATTTAATCACATCCTCCCCCTTATCTCCTTCCTCCTATCCTTCATTCCCACCACTTCCCCTCCTCAACCCATATACCCTTCACATTTTATCACCTCCTCCCCCTTTTCCCCTCTCACCCCACCCCCTCACACCCACCTCTCCTGGTCTCACCTATCTCCTTCTCTTCTCCACCCTCACCATTTTCCTCCCATGTTACATTCCCTCTCTTATCATCTTCTCTCCCAACCCTTTTATGGATTTTCCCTCCTTTCCTTCATGCCCAATACTCCCCCTCCCATACCCATTGACCATTTTCCTCTTCTCACATCCATATCCCACCAAATCCATCCTTCCTCTTTTCCCATTCCTTGGCTCCTCTCCTTCTCTACCTTCATCTTCCTACCCCCTCCCCCTTAGCTCCTCCCTCCTTTCCTTTGTCAATCCTTCACCTCATTCTCCTTTTCCCCTCTCATCCCACCCCATCATGCTTGATTCCCTTGGTCTCACCTTTGTCCCTCCCTTATTTAGATCTTACTCACCTCCTCTCCACCCTCTCCATCCTAATTCACCCTCCCCCTTGGCTTCTCCCTCATTTTCTCTACTTGCATCCCCATATTACCCTAGGGAATTAATTCCCTCTTTTGTTGGGTCCTTGCCTTTACTGTGACCACCTTCATTCTAGGGCCATAGCCCCTCATTGGGAGTGAGACAGAGAGATGGTGGGGGGTAGAGAGAGAGAGATGGAGGGAGGGAGGGAGGGAGGGATAGATCCAGTGGAGTTTTTATAAGGGAGGGTGGGTTAGAGAAAGAGAATAAGGGATAAGGGAGAGGGAGGAATTTGGAGAGAGCTGGGGGAGAGAGGAAGGGAATGGAAGAGGGAGGGTAATATCGATATACACACACAAAGAGAGAGAGAGAGAGAGAGAGAGAGAGAGAGAGAGAGAGAGAGAGAGAGAGAGATGTGGGCTAGGAATATAGGTGGAGAGAGGTGTAGAGGAAAGAGAGAGTGTAATGATCCAAATTCTTAAAATATCATAAAATAACATAAGTAAACACCATGTATAGAAATGTGAGCATGTAACACAACTCCAAGATAGATAAGTTAGACAAAAACCCTCTAAATAATAGGAGAACCTCCTCCACATAACCAAATACATTCATACATCACAATTCACATATCACCAATATGAATACATTATATATATATATATATATATATATATATATATATATATATATATATATATATATATATATATATATATATA
>ML788644.1:927592-938116 GCA_009831015.1 Picea engelmannii
ATCCATTTGTTTACCTTTGCATCGATTGGTTTCCACTTGGACATATAATATTCTCATCAAGGGAATCATATCAATCAATTACTTGACATCAACCAATGACATCAATCAAACCAAACCATTTACATCAATGACATATGATCCAACAATCTCCCAAGTAATCAAACCATTGGCATCAATGACAACATGATCCAACAGCTACCCCATTTACAAAACCTTAGCAAGTACTGTGCCTTATCAAGTATCCAGTTATAGCTCCCTTCACTCTTATTATTTAAGCATAGAGGGGCTTTCATAGTGCAACATATTAGATATCAATTTCGGGATTAACTGCGTAGTGTAAGTCATTAATCTATGACCCATATCCATGAGTATTAGTCACAACTGACCAATAATTATCATGATTTGAATATTCCACTTAACACTCATTGCATCAGGTGATGCTCAAAGGGGTGAAGAAATGGGACTGAAACTAGAAAAATGAAGCACATAGCATCAATCATCACTTTCGTGGTTTGCACCTGGTAACCAAGACTTCCCAGGTGGTCACCCATCCCAAGACGCCTCTGGATCAAGCACGCTTAACTATGGAGTTTTCCCCACAATCAAGCCCACTTAGCTTGCTACCCCATTTGCAAAAACTTAGCAAGTATTGTGCCTTATGAACTATCCAGTTAGAGCTCCCTTCACTCGTATTATTTAAGCATAGAGGGGCTTTTGCAATGCAACATATTAGATATTAATTTCGGGATTAACTGCATAGTGTAAGTCATTAATCTATGACCCATGTACATGATTATTAGTCGCAATTGACCAATAATTATCATGAATTGAATAGTCCACTTAGCACTCATTGCATCGGGTGATGCTCACAAGGGTGAAGAAATGCGACTAAAACTAGCGAAATGAATAACATAGCATCAATCATCACTTTCGGGGCTTGCACCCGAAGACCAGGACTTCCCAGGTGGTCACCCATCCCAAGACGCCTCTGGTTCAAGCGCGCTTAACTATGGATTTTTCCCCACAATCAAGCCCACTTAGCTTGCTACCCCATTTGCAAAACCTTAGCAAGTATTGTGCCTTATGAACTATCAAGTTAGAGCTCCCTTCACTCTTATTATTTAAGCGTAGAGGGTCTTTCATAGTGCAACATATTAGATATCAATTTTGGGATTAACTACATAGTGTAAGTCATTAATCTATGACCCATATCCATGAGTATTAGTCGCAACTGACCAATAATTCTTATGATTTGAATATTCCACTTAGCACTAATTGCATTGGGTGATGCTCACATGGGTGAAGAAATGGGACTGAAACTAGCGAAATGAATCAAATAGCACCAATCATCACTTCCAGGGCTTACACCCGGTAACCAAGACTTCCCAGGTGGTCACCCATCCCAAGACGCCTCTAGCTTAAGCACGCTTAACTGTGGAGTTTCCCCCACAATCAATCCCACTTAGTTTGCTACCCCATTTGCAAAACCTTAGAAAGTATTGTGCCTTATGAACTATCTAGTTAGAGCTCCCTTCACTCTTATTATTTAAGCATAGAGGGGATTTCACAGTGCAACATATTAGATATCAATTTCGGGATTAACTGTGTAGTGTAAGTCATTGATCTATGACCCATATCCATGAGTTTATTCGCAACTGACCAATAATTCTCATGATTTGAATAGTCCACTTAGCACTCATTCCATCGGGTGATGCTCACAGGGGTGAAGAAATGGGACTGAAACTAGAAAAATTAATCACATAGCAGCAATCATCACTTATGGCGCTTGCACCCAGTAACCAAGACTTCCCAGGTGGTCACCCATCCGAAGACGCCTCTGGCTCAAGCTCGCTTAACTGTGGGTTTCCTCTTTTCATTATGAATTGGTTGTTGTGTTCCTTCAACATATATTTAGTTGTAGTTGGTGGTTGTTGTGTGTTTGATTAGTCCCGATCGAGATCATTCCAAGTTGGGGAAAATTATGATTGTGACTTGGTTGTTTACTCTGTATGTTTTATGGAGACATCGTTCTTTGTTTTTTTTATTGTACCATCATAAATGAAGCATGGGTTTTGTATTTTGGTTTTATTGCAAGTTATTTATTAGTATTTTCAAAACAATGAAATCAGGAAAGTTTTAAAAAGTTTTGTTCAACTTCGAAAAGACATGTGTCTATGTTTGATTTCAGAAATTACGAATTATGGGCAATGGTTGATATTCTATAAAAATTATATGTTGGACAAAGATGAAGAAATGTGACTGTGTGTTCCTTTTGATTTTGTTTAAATGAAAACAAAACAAATGAAAAGAAAAAAGTATTCTCTTAATAATATTGTTGAAAGGCATAGTGATTTTGCGTATGATTATAGACTGTTTTAATTGAAAAGTTTGAAGAATTGAATGTGGAACAATGAACAGTATTTGACACACGGGAATTGTAAATTGGTATTGGTATTCTGGTATTGAATACAAAGTTGTTTTTTATGGATTACTTAATTAGTTTTAGGAACAATATACGTTCGTTTTCCTACCATTATTTCACTTTTCGCACATTACAACTCCCCTCACCTTCCCATATTCACTATCCACTCCCTGTTCCTAAAATTTAATTATAGTTAAGATAAATTATGTATTTTGATAGTTAAAGGATAGCACAGGGATGAATTATAGTGATATATTCTTTTGATTTATGATACAGTTGATTGTTTGATGTTTGTGAGCAGTAATCATGATCTATTCCCCCTCATTTTAACACTTTTCTCTCAATATAATCCCTTGCATATCCCAGAAAACTTATTCAACCCTTGCTCATTGACAAGTATTAAATGATTTGTATGGATTGGATTGCATGAGTCTGATATGTTGTTGAGCCAAACTTTGTTTCATATTTAAAGGAGTTGTCATGTATGGTTGTTGAAGAAACTATTTGCTAATCAATAATGCATACAGGAATGAGATTTTTCAGCAGAGGTAGTCATGGTCGGGGTAACAGAGGAAGAGGAAATTGGAACAGGGGCCCTAGAAAGCCAAGGTTCTCTATACACTTTGATGCAGACTCGCAAGAGTTGGGCCAACTATTTCAAGATGGAATTTTTAACTAGATTGGGCAAGGAGTGGTCCAACCTATGCTAGAAAGGCCTCCCTTCCATGACCCACAGGTCCCTGGTATCCCAGTGCCCCCTCATGTTTCACTACAACCTCAAATCCCTGAAAATGATAGATGGTAAGAGATTTTCCACCCGATAGTTTCCGAACATTGTGGCTGGCCTAACTTGTCTCTACCTGCTCCTCCACCTGTCAATCAAATTGTCCTAGATGGCCCCTCCTCACCCTCAAATGACTCTTCCAAATTCATGTCCTCTCACATGCATTTGAGAGATGTTTTCTATCGTGTGATCAGTGATATTAGGCCTAAAGGCTCCACACAGCCTAAGGAAAATTGAGAAATATCAAAGCGTGAGAGAAGAAACAAGGGAAAGATTGCCTCCCAGAGTGGAAAATATGGGTTTTAAGTGTTTTTATTTATTGATTGTTGAGAACAATTGACTTTTGAAATTTTGGACAACACACTATTTTTTTTTATATATGGGTAATATATTTTTGGTAATAATTTCAGTTATCATTGATATAAATTGTCAAAATATGATGGGAGTCACAAGGAGGGATGTTTTGATTGATTAACTAGTTGTGTTGTGTTTGTTAAAGAACTAAAGGGAGTCACAAGGGGTCCCACCTACTAGTTATTATTTATTAAAAAACCTTATTATGATTTTATTACTTTTCCCCCTTACTAAAAATTTGGTTGAGTTTTAGTTAACTTAACTAAAGAAGTATTTCAACTACTTCTAATTATAATTTCTTAAAGTAAAAAGGAAAAGGAGGAACAAAGGAGAATAGAGGAGAAGCATACTAAGGTCTTCTCTTTGAGTTTTGTTGAGATAATTCAGTTTTCATGCATTCTTTAATTCATTGGAAGCTTAATTCTCTTTTATGATAGTAGGGTCCTATTGTAGACGACAATATTCAGGGATGAATTATATCATTAAGACACTTGTTTTTCAAAGGTGTTGATCTATCTTTGATAGTCTGTGTAGACTTGTATGTTTGTGAATAAAATTTCATGACTGACAAATGATATTGTGCAAAGTCGAGTGGGAAGCAATCTATGGCAAGTTGATCCATCTTTTAAAGTTCAGTCTTTTACTTTCTGTCAGAAGTCCTTCTGTATGGTTTTCATTGGGGACATCTAAGTTTGATTTTGGTCCAAACTTCCTCAGGAAATTTTGTAAAGAGAATGATTCTTTTGATAAATTGGAATGAAATAAACGATTGATTTATGTCTCATCTGTTTTGATTGTTGACTTGGTGTCTTTACTTATGTCTCTATATTTATTTCAGCATCTGTTATATTCATAAAATTACATAAATAATGAATTTTCCAGCAAGCTTTCATTTATAAAAAAACCATCCTAAGCACTTGTAATCAATACTTGTGAATTAGGATACAAACTTTGATGGCTATAAACATAGGGTGATATTCCCGTCTATATTGCTTTAGCCAAGAAAGATCTGAAAATGCTTGAGTAATATCATTTCATATATTTTCCTCAACATTTATTTGGCAACCATACTGAGGAGATCTTCAATATCTCTCTAGTTGATTTGTATGCTTGATTATCATCGAATACATGTATTTTTTTATATTGATTCTTTGACTGTTTTATTTCTTGATGATTGTACCTATTGCAAGGCAGCCCAATATTGAGCTCGGTCTTCAATATCAGACCAGCATTGCTTTGAATTTTTTTAACACCATTTTAGACACTGCTAATACTCGAGATAATCTTAATCATTCATGGGAAGAAATTGAACGAGACATTAGTTTCCAAGAACGTTGGGAAGCTAGACATAGACAACCTAGAAATCAACAATAGCCTTCTTGTTCCTTCATCTTTGACTTTCTTTTCATTTCCTTATACCCTCTTGTTTCTAGGAGAAGAAGAGGTTTATCACCTAAAATTAATCCTATTGCTGAAATAGGAAGAAGAAACGTTGTGTTATCTACTGAACAAAGTACTATAAGGAGAACCTTGTCTGATTCATCCAATTAATATTTCTCTCCCTTACCTATCATCCACAAGATGGCATCTAGTGGTGGCTCTGGTGGCACTGGAAGTTCTTCCTGATCTTAGTCTTCATCTTCTTCAATGATTGGTAGCTTATATAGCCACCATGTCCCTGTCCAATCTACCACAAACCCCACCAAAGTCATTAAAAAGTATGGGCTTTTTCAATTTGAAGAATATGCTACAACCACACTGTGGCATGTTTCCTCTCCTCTTAAACTAACACCTACTACTCGTCCACTTGCTAAATTCAAAGAGGATCTTCCTAGGTTTTCAGGGAATAAAATTTTCACTACACATGAATGCCAAGTGGCATTTTCTAATGCCTTTCACATCATAGGATCCAATGACAATTATACTTGCATGCACTTATTTGTCAATTCCTTGGAAGGAAATGTTGTGGCCGATTTCTTTGACCTTCCTCCTAAGATTATGTATACTTGGGAGGAGTTAGTCTATTGGTTCAAATCCACCTATGGGAAATCTAAAAGCCTAGTTGAGAAGTTATGGGAGTACAATAACATGGCCTATAAGGATGGTGAGACCATCAAGTCCTTCAACTTGTGTTTCACTAAGTTATAAAATCAAATCCCTGAACTCATTCAACCTTAGAACCAAGCCTCTTTCTAATGCAGGAGCATCGTAAGTGAGCCAGCAAAGCAAGCACAAGGGTGAGAACAGCTGGAAATGCACCACTGCACATTTTGAGGACGTTTCAAATTTGAAAGAGAAAGCATTAATGAAAAAATATAGAAGGATGTATTTGCATTTATGTTTTGGGGGATTGTAATAGAGATTATGATCATTTCTCTCATTTGTCAGATAAGGAGTCATTTATTATAATTTATGTTTAGTAGGTGGCTTTTAATTATGATAAGAGAGCTTAGAGAAGAGAGAGGGAAAAACTCAAGAAGACTCTCTCATTTGTAATCCTTAGATAGTATTGTAATTTGATGTAGAAGATTAGGAGAGAAGAGAGGAATAGAAGATTAGAGATTGTATGAAGAATAGTTGTTTCTATTGAACCATGTATAGAAGATATGGATTAATATAAGAATGATTTGATCCAATTTGCATGGCGTGTGATGAATATTGTTTGTATATTTTGAACGATATGTTACAGTTTGCTTATATTTCTCTCTCATGCATTTGTTTCAATGCTATGTTTATGCTTGTGATTTCATGGTGAATATATGAAGTCTGTGAGAATAGAAGTATAAGTTTCAATTGTTTCTCTCCCTGAGAATTCCTACAAGGAGTGAAGTGAAAGGTTTGCATAGAGTGCGTGACAAAGTTATGAGTTTTATCTCAGAAAGCTCAGGGGGGTAACATTGGATTATATCAGTAGAGGTGTGGCTGAGGCACAGAGTCATGAAAGGAGTGTGCAGGTTGACGAAGGAATTGAAATTCTTCAATCCCACAAAGTGGTTGGAGAATCTATGTTGCGAGGAGCGCACAGAGTTAAAATCGTGGATAGTTAGAGGTTATCACAGAGTTGTGTTAAGTGTGTGCATAGGTATTCTTTGAATCTGGAAGCCAACAAAGAAATATAAACTTAGGAGGGTTAGAAATTTCGAATAGCTCAAATGGAGGCAAAGATTAGAGTCGTGTGAACTCTAAGTTCGGATGGGTTGACGTCTAGGAGAGTTTTCAAAAGGTTCATCAAATCTCAATTGAATGGCGGATCACTTCCAAGGTAGAGTGTCGAAACCACGAGGGTTGTCCAATTATGATAAGTTGCGAGGAGTTTAGGCAGAGGTTCATCCGGCATGTAATACTCGCGAGATATCTAAGCCATTGATCTAGTGGGATCAAGGTCGTCTGTTGAGTTCGAGAGTTTGAGATTCATTGTATTAGGGAGCAATGTCAAGACTTGTCCTTCAAAACCTTGATATGTCAAATCAAGTTTATATCTGAGCCATTGATTAACGTGTTGTGTGAACCATTGATCAGGGCGCATACGGTTCAGGAAATTTGGCACCGGAGGAAAGGCAGACACATCGTTTTCTAATCCCCGAAAAGGAGAATGACGACAAGCAGCTAGGGCCGTCAGTTTGTGGCATATCTGGACCATTGGATGTGGGTCACTGTCTTTCAGGAGTCGAGGCTTTGAAAGGAAAGGGCAAGCACTATTCGCACATTTCTCGAATTGTGAAGTCACGGGAGAAATTTAAAGGTTGGGACCCAGTCCTCAGCGAAGGGTCACGTAAACATCGTTGAAGGGGGGGCTAGCATTTGCTAGGCCCTAATAGGGTTTCAAGGTTTGAAAGGTGGAGGTTTTGATTCTCTTCACCTCAACATCCCTGAAACTGCAAATTGCAAAGTGCCGATAGAGTTGGCCCCGCGGTCATATCACGTGGTTGTATTGGGAGAGGACCTATGCCTAGCACCTCTTCGTGCAGATGGGGTTCTGTTGAAGGCCTGTGGGTTATTTTTTGCAAGGGTTCTAGCAGGGACCTGAGGGCCACTTCGGCTCAAGGAGAACGAGAGATCCATGACCGGAAGGTCAGTCGAACCCCTTGGGGTAGGGGGTCTGCGACAGGTGGTATCAGAGCCTACAATATTTGTTTTTGTAGGTGAGAGGAGACAAAAGGCAAGGTTTGATTTGAATTCTACGAGGAATAGATTTGAACAATGCCGCCCACAATATGTCATGATAGAACAATGTGTGATCCAGCTGTGGAGAGGGTGATGAGAGAAATTCGTGCTCGATTAGATGCTATGGAGACAGTGAGAAAATGAACAACTGATGTTGGAGATGTCAATGAATCCGAGAACAAAAATGAAGCAAGGCACGACAAAGAAGAAGTTGCAGTTGAGGATGTTGTGGAAGAATTTCTATTCAAATTTGTTTGAAGAATAGGTTCCAGGGAAAAGATGGACATTTCGATGTATGCAGGCAACGTAGACATTGAAGATCTGTTAGATTGGTTTAGAGCCCTAGATAAATACTTTGACTATGAGGATGTTGAGTAAGATAAGAAAGTGAAACATGTTGTCACTAGACTTAAAGGGCATGCAACACTATGGTGGGATGAACTACAAGCTGACAGGTGTTGCAAGGGCAAGAAAAAAATCAAAAGCAGGGATAGAATGGTTGCAAAGATGAAAGCCAAATTTATACCCAGAAATTGCCAAATCAATCTGTTTCGAAGAATGCAAAATTTGAGACAGAAGTGGATGACAGTGAAGGAATACACTGAGGTGTTCTATAGGATAAACATTAGAGAAGGTCATCAAGAAAGTGATGTTGAGAAGGTCGCCACATACATAAATGGTCTGAGATATGACATTTAGGATGAGATGAGTATGGTGACGATTAGAAATTTGGAAGATGCTTATCATATTTCTCTGAAGGCTAAAGAAAAGTTGACCTGAAAGCAAGGAAAAAG
Source organism: Picea engelmannii (assembly GCA_009831015.1). Lineage (NCBI taxonomy): Eukaryota > Viridiplantae > Streptophyta > Pinopsida > Pinales > Pinaceae > Picea > Picea engelmannii. Next base: position 936,111 of record ML788644.1, read on the forward strand.
AGGCAGAGGTATAAGCTAGAACAGAGGAAAATTAATTGCCCAGGATAGAGTACAGAAGTCGAAGGAAGAAGAAAATAAACCTCACACTCACCCTGAAAGAGGATGGAGTTTACAAGGAAGGAAATATGCCAACAGGAACACATTTTTGCGAGAAAGAGGAAGAGGAAGAGGCAGAGGAGGTGAGGTAAAGTGTTTTGTCTATGGAAAAATAAAACACAAGTCTTTTGAATGCCCCGATAGAAAAAGAGATGGAGGCGAAGCTCACATTTCAGAAGCACAAGGGAGAAATGTTGAGGTAGAAGATGCAGAAGGTGGAAGGTCACTAATTATGAGGAAAATTTTCTTAAAGCCAGAGAAAGAGATAGAAAATCCAATTTAGAGGAACATTTTATTTAGGACTTCTTGCAAGACCAAGGACAGGACATGCAAGGTAATAGTGGACAGTGGAAGCACAAATAATTTAGTATCCACAGAAATGGTGGAGAAGTTGGAATTGGATATTGTTTCACATTCGAGCCCATACAAAGTCTCGTGGTTACAAAAGGGACATTAGGTAACTGTCACTAAACAATGTTTAGTTGAATTTAAGATAGGGGGATATAAGGATGAAATTTTATGTGATGTTATTTCCATGGATGTATGTCATATTTTGTTGGGGAGACCATGGCAATATGTCAGGAATTTTTTTCATGATGGGAGGAATAACACTTACACCTTGGAGAAGAATGTTAGGATGCATATGTTTTTTCCAATTAAAGACAAGGAGGTGAAAAAAAAGAAGAGCAATAATATACTTCTCATGAGTGGGAAGGAACTTCTTGATGAAGTCAAGAAGGATGAAGAAATGCAATTTGTTGCAGTTAGAAAACCTAGAGTCACCATGACCAGTACTTCGACAGATGACCTACCTGGGGAAATTCAAGAAATGCTAGAGAATTTCGCTGATATAGTGGTGGAAGAATTACCTTGTTCATTGTCGCCCATCAGGAGAATAAGTCATCACATTGACCTTATACTGGGAGTGAGTTTACCAAACAAAGCAGTGTATAGATTGAAGCCGCAAGAGAATGAAGAGGTCAAGAAGAAAGTTCAAAATTTGATGGATAAAGGGTTGATTAGAAAAAGATTGAGTCCATGCGTTGTACCTACAGTGTTAAGTCTGAAGAAAGATGGTGGTTGGAGAATGTGTACAGACTCGAGAGCTATAAATAATATTACCATCGGGTATAGATTTCCTTTACCCAGGATGGATGACTTAATGGATTGCTTGAGTGGATATTTTTTTTTTCAAAAATTGATTTGAAAAGCAGATATCACCATATTAGAATGAAGGAAGGTGATGAATGGAAGACAACATTCAAAACAAATGAAGTATTGTTAAGAACCAAATATCAATATAGCATAGAAAATCTTCAAAAAAAGTACTCAATGCCTTGAAAAAGAGAGAATTTCATATAATAATCCTCTTCAAGGGGGAAACCTCCTTTTACCCCACTTAAATGTTCAAGTACAAGATTATTCAAAATGAAAATGTCTCCTTGGTATATATAGGAGACTAGGAGGTATAATTACAACTAATGGCCTCAATCCGACATAAATAAAATAACATTACTAATCTAATATGCCCCAATTAAGGGGTAATGAGCCAATATTAGGGCTTAACATGCCGCTCCCCTTGATACAAGTGTTGTCCACAACGCTTGAGTAACTCTAGATGCTTCTGTATAAAAGACTCATCTTCCCAAGTGGAATCTTCAGCCGGTAGTTTCCTCCATTTAATGAGATACTCTGAAATGGATCTATTCCTTAGTTGGAGAATTCTTGTGTCAGTGATGGATTCAGGCTCCAATATGATTTTTCCTTCCTCGTCAAGTTATGAAAATATAGTTTGAACTGGGATCTTGTCACCTATAACCTTCTTTAAGCATGAAACATGGAAAACTGGGTGTACTCATGAAGATGCAGGCAGCTCCAATTTGTATGCCATAGTACCAATCTTTTGCAAC
>ML788644.1:942159-952721 GCA_009831015.1 Picea engelmannii
TCAGATACCCTATCTTACACAAGGTGTATCTACAAATTTAAGATGACCTAGAAGCTGAAATTTTTATCACAGATACCTTACTAATTTCTATAAATGGCCTCTAGAGTTCAGGGTCTGAAACGTTACAGAAAATGTTTTATAGAGAAAATCTTGCAATGACTCATTTCAGGATGATTCCAGAACCCTATCTTGTACAGGTTGTATCTCCGAAAGTATAAGGCCTCAAGAGATGAATTTTTAACCCAACGTACCTTGATCCGTATACTAAATATACTCCAAGCCATTCCTTCTGAAACATTATAGAAAAAAAAATTATAGTGAAAATTCCACAGTGTATCAGATGTAGCAGCGAAACGCCAAGACCTTGAGCTCTGATACCATATGTTAAGAACGAAATATCAATATAGAATAGAAAATCTTCAGAAAAAGTACTCAAAGCCTTGAAAAAGAGAGAATTTCAGATAATAAGCCTCTTCAAGTGGGCAACCTCCTTTTACCCCACTTAAATGTTCAAGTACAAGATGATTCAAAATGAAAATGTCTCCNNNGTATATATAGGAGACTAGGAGGTATAATTACAACTAATGGCCTAAAGCCGACATAAATAAAATAACATTACTAATCTAATATGCCCCAATTAAGGGGTAATGAGCCAATATTAGGGATTAACAAGGACTATATGAATGGCTTGTCATGCCGTTTGATTTGACGAATGTGCCCAGTACTTTTATGAGATTGATGGATGAAGTCTTGAAATATTTTATTGGGAAGTTTGTAATCATGTATCTTGATGATATATTGATCTTCAGTAAGATTGAGGAGGAACACTTGAGACATTTAACTCTAGTAATGAGGAAATTGCAGCAAGAGAAGTTGTTGATAAATTTGAAGAAGTCATCTTTAATGAAGAAAGAACTCATTTATTTAGGGTTTGTGATCTCTTCAAACGAGTTAAACATGGATATTGATAACGTAAAAGAAATCAGGGATTGGTCGTCACCAAAGAACTTCTTTGAAGTCAGGAGCTTCCATGGATTGGCTAGTTTTTACCGGAAGTTCATCAAAAAATTAGGTGGAATTTATGCACCAATGATGGACACAGTCAAGAAAAGACATAAATATTTTCATTTGACAGAGGAAGCAGAGAATTTTTTTAAGTTGTTGAAGGAGAAGATAACTGGACAACCAGTTTTGGTTCTGCCAGATTTCAGTAAAACATTCCAAGTCAGATGTGACGCAAGTGGATTTGTGATTGGATCAGTCTTGAGTCAAGACAACAAACCGATTACATACTTTAGTGAGAATATGAGCGAGACCGAGATGAAACATTCCACGTATGATAAAGATTTATATGCATTCATACAGGCACTGAAGAAGTGGAGGCATTACTTGGCTCCAAAGGAGTTTGTCTTGTATAACGATAACCATGCTTTACAATTTGTAACTCGACAGGAGAAATTGAACCAGAAGCATGCAAAATGGGTTGAATATATGAAGAATTTTACTTTTGTTATAAAGCATATGTCTAGAACTACTAACAAGGTTGTTGATGCATTGAGAAGGAAATGTTTGACTCTACAGGAGTTCAGAGTGAAAAATTTAGGTTTTGACAATCTCAAGGAGATGTATAGAGATGATGCAAATTTTAAAGAAGCCTATGAAGCATGTGAGAATCTAGTTCTTAGAGACAGAAGCCAATGGACTAAATACTTGATTCAGGATGGACTGTTGTTCAGGGGAAACCAGTTGTATATACCGAATTTCTCTATGAGAGAGAACCTCTTGAAGGAAAAACATAGTGGGGGATTGGCTGGACATTTCGGCCATGATAATACTTTTGCACAACTGAATGGCTCATACTATTGGCCATGGATGAGGACGTATGTCAAGAAATTCATGAACAAATACAAAATTTATCAGCATGCAAAGGGGAAAAGACATAATACAGGGTTGTATCAACTGTTGCCAGTAGCAGAAAGGTTGTGGGATGCGGTAAGCATGGATTTCATGTTGGGACTGTCGAGGACACAGAGGGGTTGTGACTCCATATTTGTGGTAGTCAATATATTTTCAAAAATGGCACATTTCATACCATGTCAGAAAACCTGTGATGCAACTCACATTGCAAATCTGTTTTTCAAAGAAGTTGTTAGACTTCACGACTTACCCAAGAGTATCGTTTCAGATCGAGATACCAAATTTGTTGGTCACTTCTGGAGGACCCTATTGAAGAAATTGGGAACGAATTTATCTTTTAGCTCAGCATATCATTCTCAGATGGATGGACAGAATGAGGTAGTGAAGAGGAGTTTGGGGGACTTATTGAGGAGTTTGGTAGCTGAATACCACAACAAATGGGATCAGCTTCTGCCATAGGAGGAATTTTCATATAACGATTCACCCAATAGGAGTACAGGACAGAGCCCATTTCAGATAGTATATGGAATGCAGTCAAGAGGACTCTCTGAGTTGAAATCCTTAGAGAAGAATGAATTCTAGAGTGCTAGCGTTGAATATTTTGCAGCAGGAATGCAGGAGCTCCACAGTAAAATCAGAGAGTGGTTGTAGAATTCTATCCAGGAATATAAGCGCAAAACAGATTAGCATAGAAGAGAAATTCAATTTGAAGTAGGTGATTTGGTTCTGGTGCATCTTAGAAAAGAAATATTCCCAAGGGGAACCTGCAATAAGCTAAAAATGAAGAAAATTGGACCATGTAAGATTTTCCGAAAGTTTGAGGCAAATTCTTACGAAATCAAATTACCAGATGGGGTAGGAATATCGCCCATATTCAATATAGCAGATCTTTATCCTTACAGAGCAAATGGACAAGAGATATTATAGGATCAGAAGGAAGTCCAATGGGTTCAACAGATGCTTATAGATGAAAATCCACAGATGGAAAAGATTATTGATCAGAGAATTGGTAAAAATACCCGGAGAAAAACATATTTTGAATACATGGTGAAATAGAAGGGACACCCGATTGAACATGCCAGTTGGGAAAGTGAAGCGAACATCCAGAAACATGGACAGACGATGCAAGAGATCATGGACATGAGTCCATGAATTTTTTTCAATAGGGGAGTATGATGCAAGAGCATCATAAGCAAGCCAGCAAAGCAAGCGCAAGGGTGAGAATAGCTGGAAATGCACCAACGCACATTTTGAGGACATTTCAAATTTGAAAGAGAAAGCATTAATGAAAAAATATGGAAGGATGTATTTGAATTTATGTTTTGGGGGATTGTAATACAGATTATGAACATTGCTCTCATCTGTTGAATAAGGAGGCATTTATTGTAATTTATGTTTAGTAGGTGGATTTTAATTCTGATAAGATGGATTAGAGAAGAGAGAGGGAAAAACTTAAGACGACTGTCTCATTTATAATTCTTAGATAGTATTGTAACTTGATGTAGAAGATTAGGAGAGCAGAGAGGAATTGAAGATTAGATATTGTATAAAGAATAGTTGTTGCTATTGAACCATGTACAAAATCTCTGGATTAATCTAAGAATGATTTGATCCAATTTGCATGGTGTGTGATGAATATTGTTTGTATGTTTTGAACGGTATGTTACAGTTTGCTTATATTTCTCTGTCATGCATTTGTTTCAATGTTATGTGTATGCTTGTGATTTCATGGTGAATATATGAAGTCTGTGAGAATAGAAGTATAAGTTTCAATTGTTTTTCTCCCTGAGAATTACTACAAGGAGTGCAATAAAAGGTCTGCATAGAGTGTGTGACAAAGTTCTAAGTTTTATCTCAGAAATCTCAGGGGGGTAACATTCGCTTATATTAGTAGAGGTGTGGCTGAGGCACAGAGTCATGCAAGGAGTGCACAAGCTGAGGAAGGAATTGAAATTCTTCAATCCCATGGAGTGGTTGGAGAATCTTTGTTGCAAGGAGTGCATAGAGTTAACATCGTGGATAACTAGAGGTTATCATAGTGCCATGCTAAGTTTGAATGCAGAGATTCTTTGAATCCGGAAGCCAGCAAAGAAATCTAAACTTAGGAGGGTTAGAACCTTCGAATAGCTCGAAGGGAGGCGAATATTAGAGTCACGTGAACTCTAAGTTCAGAAGGGTTGACGCCTAGGAGAATTTTGTAAATGTTCATCGAAGCTCGAGTGAATGGTGGAGCACTTCCAAGGGAGAGTGTCGAAACCACGAGGGTCGTCCGATCGTGATAAGCCGCGAGGAGGTTAGGTGGAGGTTCATTTGGCATGTAATACTCGCAGGAGATCTGAGTTGTTGATCCAGTGGGATCAAGGTCGTCCATTGAGTTTGGGAGTTTTGGATTCATTGTATTGGGGAGAAATGTTGAGCCTTGTCCTTCAAAACCCCAATACGCGAAATCAAGGTTAGATATAAACCGTTGATTAACGTGATCTATGAATCATTGATCAGGGCACGTACGGTTAGGGAAATTTAGCACCAGAGGAAAGGCAGATGCATCATTTTCAAATCCCCGAAAAGGAGAATGCTGACAAGAAGTTGGGGGCATCGATTTATGGCAGATCTGGACCATTTGATCTGGGTCACCATATTTCGAGAGTTGGGGATTTGAAAGGAAAGGGGAAGCACTATTCACAGATTTCCTAAATTGCAAAGTCACGGGAGAAATTTAAAGGTTGGGACCCAGTCCTCAACAGAGGGTCACGTCAACAACGTTGAAGGGGGGGCTAGCCTTTTCTAGGCCCTGATTAGATTTTGATGTTTCAAAGGTGGAGGTGTTGAGTCGCTTCACCTCAACATCCCCGAAACTATGAAGTGTGAAGTGTCGATAGAGTTGGGCCCATGGTCATATCGCACGGTTGTATTGCGAGAGGACCTGTGCCTAGCACCTCTTCGTACATGCAAGTTTCTGTTGAAGGCCCTTGGGTTATTTGTTGCAAGGGTTCCAGAAGGGACTTGAGGGTTACTTCCGCTCAAGGAGAATAGGAGATCTGTGACTGAGAGGTTAGTCGTACCCCTTGGGGTAGGGGGTTTGTGACACTTTAATGCATTATTATAACGCATTAACTTCCCACTACCATCATAGGCTTGAGGAAAAATACATCAATAACCTCAGTTCTTCTCTGCATACATGTTTGGAGTATGAAGAATATCTCGAAAGAACAGGTATTCCTCAGGGAGAATCGGTTAAACAAACAAACATGTACTCCCTCTTACATATAGTACAAGATATGAATAATTGTATGATAGCATATGAGTGAAAGGGAAATGTCTCCCCTCTCACCCCTAGAGCTTCATCCTCTTCTACACCCCCCTTTAGAAATCCAATTGAAAATAATTTTTAGCCTAAATCTATCATGCCTCAAAGTTGGTGTAACTTTTGTGAGGAACACCATGAGGAAACCACATGTGAGGTAAAGAAGAGTGACAGAGATAATATCTTTGGTAAAATACCAGAAACTACCATCGTTGTCCTAGATTTTGCAGAGCCAGAAGATGTCATGATCATCAATACTAGGAACAAATCCTACGCTCCCAAAGGAAAATATGATCCTCCCTGCAATTCTTCTAGCCGAAGCTCATCCTCGTCAGCTACTACTATTTAGGTTTCTAAGGTTCCTGAAAGTCAAGAAACTACCTCCCCTCTCCCCTCTTCCAAATACAACATTTTGAATCAGTTGGCCAACATCAAAGCATATGCAACCCTTCTAGACATGGTTTTTGTTCCTGAACAACAGAGGCATCTAAAACAGTTTGTGTAAGGAAAATCTTTCGTCGTAGCCAACCTCTCTAAAGAGGTAAATGAAGAGGATTCTTCTGTAAATAAAGTGGGTGTACATAAATTTAGATAACCTGTAAAAAATCCCCATTTTATATTTCTGTAAAAATCATGGATAAGATCGCCCATTGTTGCCTCATTGATGGCGGTTCGGGCCCAAGTGTAATGTCGAAGATTATTATGGAAGATATAGGCTTGTCTTGTACAAATGAAAACTCCAGAAGCATGCTCTCTTATAATAGTCTAAAACAAACGACCATAGGTGAGATTAAATATGTGACCTTAGTTTTGTGCGCACACCCTGAAATAAGGACAACCCTTAGTATTCAGGTAATTGATATGCCAGTAAGAAATTACTCAATCATCGTAGGAAGAGATTGGAAAGGTTTGACGGGTGGATACCTCTCACTCGACAGGACACACTTATTTGTTCCTCGGAATGGTAAAAACATCATAGTCCTTAGGGAGGGAAGGATTTCACCTTACATAGAGAGTGTCCCACAACCTAATGTGAACTGTATCGAAGAGGACCTAGGGGTGTATTCCATATTTTCCAAGGAGGATAACATTCCCTTGGAACATATAAATTTAGATGATGGTATGTGGCACATGCACTTTGATGTTTCATGCTCTAGTGAAGGCAACTAAGTCGGAATTATCGTGTACTCTCCCGTGGGGAAAATTCATAACATTTCTTACATGTTGGAGTTTGCTTGCACAAACAATGTCACTGAATTCAAAGCTTTATTATCAGGCATTGAAAACGCCTATAATCTAGGTTGTGGTCACCTTACAGGTTTTGGAGATTCTGAGCTTGTTGTGAACCTTGTACATAAGATATACTCTCCTAGAAACAAGTTGATGAAACGATACACCCAAACTGTTTAGGCACTTATCTCAAACCTATTATCTTTCAAAGTTACTCATGTTAAGAGAGAATTGAACTCAATGGTTGATCGGTTAACTATTTTTGCAGCCTCTCCTAATCGACAACTTCTGCCACACAAACTTGATTGTACTTTTCAATATCTATATTGTCCACATATCCATGACAATATAGAATCATGGCAGGTCTTCCCTAGCAATGAGAGCATCTATGCTTTCATTCAAAATGAACCTTATAAGCCCAAGGGAATTATATCCATAGAAGATAACAAGATTCCTAAGGGCTTGACTCCTCTAGAGAGTTCATTTTCACCGAGCGATGTAGGCATTAAAGAGAAACATAAAGATGATGATTTGAAAAGGAAGGTGGGGTAAACCATCTCCTTGAACATTGGGATGCCCGAGTCTCCAAATAATGTTAAAATAGGTGCCCAATGTTCTAATGAAAACAAGATGAAGTTTGCCAAGATGCTTGGCAAATTTCAAGATGTTTTTTGCTTGGTATTATGAGGGTCTTCATGGTTTTGATCCTCATCATATACAACATTCCATTCCCATCAAGGAAGGCATAAAACCAATTACGAAAAAACAAATACCTATCAACCCTGCACTGGAAGCAAATATTCGAAAGGGATTGGAAAAACTCTTGAAGGCTGAAATCATCTTTCCGGTCAAGTATTCTAAATGTGTTTCCAATTTGGTCCTTTTTCGTAAATCCATTGATCATATCATATTTTTTGTTGACTTTCACGCATTAAATCAGGCTAGTATAAAATATCACTTTCCTCTCCCTAACATGGAAATGATTTTGCAGCAAGTTGCAGGGTCACAAATGATGCCCTTACTTGACGGTTTTTCTGGTTACGATTGAATCAAGGTAAAAGAGGCAGATAAATGCAAAACCACATTTATTACTCATTGGGGTACCTTGACTTATGAACATATGTCTTCTGGCTTATCTGATGTGAGTACCACTTTTAAAAGAACTATGAAAATAACTTTTGACGATTTGATCAACAAGATTATTCATATCTATCTTGATGACCTAATCGTGTACTTTAAAGGGATATCAATTGTCTCTAAGTTTCAAGAATTATGGTTGGGTCCTTTCAAGATCTCTTTTGTCCTGGGTACAAACTCTTACATTCTAAAAGATTTACAAGAGTGATTGTTTTCCTACAACACTAACAGTTCTCACTTAAAACATTACGTGGAACCAACTTGAAAATTTTTAACGCTATTTGGATTTTCTATATATTAGTTGTTTAGTTCTATTTTCATTTTCACACTGCTTTTCATTTCTTCTCTTACAATAGTTTAAATTATTCTTTTATTTAATATTTTTCCTTCATTTTTTTGCAATTCAATCATTTTATTTCTATTGTTTTAAATTTTGCAGTTCCATTTTTGTCATGACTTTTATTGTTTTTCATATTTAGTTTAATTTTGGTCAATAATAAGATGTTTGATCAGTTCTGCCACAATGACACTCCTGCAAGGTATTGTTATTCAATAACATTCAATCTTACACAGTTGTTACAATATTCCCCCTGAAAGCATAATTGAATTTTTTATCTTCTTTCATTGTTGTCTTATAAAGAAATCGGTCACCTCATGCTTCTTCTTACCATTTCTTCATCCATTTGAGAGTTAAAAGAGAAAGTCCATAAATTTTTTCTCCTTGAAGTCAAGATCAAATTCTAGTTGAACGATTATCCATACAGGGATAAACCCCCTCATACTTAACATTTTTCATGAGTTATTCCTAAATTCATGGTCTTTTTCCATTAAATTTGCTTACTTACCCCTGTTGCATAATCATTATGGTTATACTTTATTGATATGTTGTTCTTGGTCTGAGAGACCATACATTCTAAGTTCTTAATCTGTTGAAAATAGATTTTCGTGTGGAGTCGCCAGTTTGTTGACGTAAAATCACAACGAGGAATATCGCCCGCAAAGTATTGTTAAAGACTATTATTTAAACTATGATAATGATATATAATACTAGTAGGTGGGACCCTCTTGTAGACTAGAGGCTCGGATATAGTCTTATCACACATTTTATTTTGTTTTTTCTATGATGCTTACAGGGTTCTATATGGTTTATGATGCAGTCTTGGTTTTCTTTGCGACATAATGGCAGATGGATGATGCATTTTATGTGATGATTATGTTATTCTAAGCTCTAAATTCCATGTTATGAGTGGCATATATTTACTGTTGTTACATTTGATATTGTCACCATGATTCATTACCTATTACACCTACACAAGACACATGTTAGTAGCAACATTAAACAAAAGCAATGGAAAGAAACTTATGGAAAACAATTCAAGGAAAGGAACTATACTATATTATGTAAAGAGGTTATGTGTAAATGAAATAAAAGGAATTAGTGTTAGTCCTAACTAGCAATGGTTAGTGGCCATACGAATTATATTGAGTTATAGTGGGCACATTTGATATATGTTATGGTATGATTTTTGGCAATGGTTAATACAGATTGGGGTGGCGCAATTGGCAAGTAATATGTCGCAAGTTTCAATGTATGGAATTAATGGCATGGTTAATGGATATTGTTTTTGGTTGGTTGTCATGTACTATGAAATTGAATGGGGTGGAAGATGGAAGCGATGGTAAGTAAATGCACGTCACTCCATAGTTATCCCACTAGGTTGTCACCCTAGCATGGTTATTGTTTCATTTGGTTTTGTTGTGGTTAAGATCCGAGATTCAAGCCTGGAAGGAACTGCTCGACCATATCGCCATTTTTAAAGCCATTAGTTACAGGTATGGTTCTTTTCTCCCATCCATGAATTCGCTCTATGTATGAAACGAATGATGGCTCGGTAATGTGTTGGTTTGTGTTTTCCTGATATTGGCAACTGTGTAAACGCGTGGGTATTTTCTCTGGAATGATTGTGTGAATATTCATTTGCAAATGGAAAAATTGATTTGTTGAAGTTGTGATTTCGTTGGTTGTTCTGTGTGGTGGAAACTATGATGGATATTTGTTGTTTTAAGAATTTATGGGTATTTTGTTGGAGGGTTTCTCTTTGTTTAGCCTTGCATTCCACCTCCTCACAGTTATGGTAACCATATCCAATTGTATTTGGTTTCTATGGGTTTGTTGTGTATGTTTTCGAACTACATTTTTGGTCACTGTGTATCTTCCAGATCTTGGTCGTGGGATTATTTTGTGGTATTGGCATCAACACAGTTGGTTATGGGGTGGCCATTATGCCAAGAAGTATTATTTATGGTTGTCTGCATTTCCACTAGCATTGCTATAAATTGGTTCGACTCTTGAGAAAAGTGCAAGGGTTATGCCTCTATGCGTTCATGGTATTTGTTACTGTCTAGTGAGCAATCGTTTCTCCTCTCCATCATTGCTTACCCTACCCGATGTTCAACTATCACAATATTACACAAGATGAGAGTTATAAAATCTTGTGGTTCCACCGTGCTTGTTTCGAAGGTTTTCTACCTATTATTGATATGCTTGACCTCCAATCTCTCTGTGTTTTGGTGACCGAGTGAACTCTTGATTATTTCTTGGGTTCATGGTTACAAAGCCTGATTTTGATAACCCTAACAAGTCACACTCTTTTCGGGTATCTCGTTGACTGTCATAAGTTGGTTGAGTGGTTATGACAGTTTCTTTGAGTATTGTATCGTCTCTATTTGATCGGGTTCTTGAAAATTTGTAATTGTGGATGAGAATTTGTAACATCCCGCTCTGGCGCACTGACAAAACTTATTCTTTGAGGACACTTGCTCGCAAGTGATTTGGATTTTTATGAAGATGAACCACTTAACCTTGATGATGATGCGTCATGATTGATGACAAGATGTTTTACTATTGCTATATACAGGTGCTATTGACTCAGTTTCATTGAGTGTGCAGGGTTTCGGACCTTGAGGATGCAGA
>ML788645.1:0-11618 GCA_009831015.1 Picea engelmannii
TTTCTTGTTTAATTCTTGTTCATACCTTTACTATTTTCTTTCTAACCTTTTGCATTGCAGCTGTCATGACTAGAAGAGCCCAACTAGGCATGTAAGTGCTCGCTTTTTGCTCACTCATTGACGAAAAGAGCACGAACACTAGGGTTTCTCATCTATACTTTTATTGTTGTTTGGAGGATTGTGAGAGTTTACAGACTGGATTTGAAAAACTTCATGTAATAAGTCGGTCTGGATATAAACCCAAAATGATTGGCAACCAGGCTGAGAGGTCATGGTTTCCCTGGATGATCTGGAAGGCATAGAGAGGTTAGATTCTCCTGTGCTATCCTCGTATGCTTTGCTATCTGGGTGAGAAGAATATAAACGAGAATAAAACGTTATGCAATTATGCTCGACCTCCAATCATGAATCGCACAAAACGCAGATCACGCCAAGTTTTCAGAGTTGGGCGTTGATCGTATAGATGTTATTCAGAATCCCCTCAAGTCACGGTTGATTTGAGACATTTTCAATGATTTTGTGGCCTCAAGGAGTAAACGCAATCTAACTACCTGCGTGATAATGCAGAGATACTATGCGTTGATGCTACTAACATTAAAGAAAGCGTGGGTAAAAGATTGAAATGTCATTTGCAATATTGAATGGGGGAATTATGGAATACAGTAACAGGGGACATTATTTCTTTGGTAATGTTTTTAGTCTGGCAGATGTGTATCTTATCCCATTTATTTATCTGGAATTCCCATTGCAACATTTCAGGGGAATTGAAATCAGTCCAGTGCACTCTCACCTGCAGAATTATCATAGACAAATGCTGACCTTTCCCTTTTATCACCCTATTCAAATCGACATGGACTTGCTAGTTAATTCTATTTTCAAAACCTTAGCTGAAATGGGACCCCCTTCACTCGTGACATTGACAGTTTTGTAACATAAGAGCATTTTGTGCCACATGGAGAAGGTCGTTCGCTTTGCAGATGAATTAGCTATGTCCAAGAAAGGAGGGTTTAAGGTTATAGATCCTGCCAAGGGAAGTATTGCCATGCAAATAAAAAGGTTGTCAAAAAGCTATGCACAGCTTCTGGATTTGATGCAGGAACATGCTCAAATGGAAGAGTGAATTATTTTCCCTGCTCTTGAAAGTGCCGATAGAGGTATTACTCAACTTTCAAATGATGAACATGCACGAGATTTTCCACTAGTGAATGACATCCATGAACAGATGAAAACAGTTACAGTTCTGGAAGCCGGTAGCCCAGATTGTAGTCAAGATCTGCTTCGGATTTCTGTGAAGCTGAGGACATTACAGGCCCACTGTATGGAACATTTTGCTAGTACGGTGTCATGTCGAAATTGATCTGATGGAGGTGTGCAGGCCTCAAAATTCTAATGTTGATCTATTGGCATATTCTCCATCGGTTGGTGGGGCTTTGACTGGTAAGTATACAGATCCTGATTATATAGCAGCAAAGAAAGGGAGGTTTAATCTCTTTCCAGGATACAAGCTGATGGGCGTCTAGAGTCAAATCAATACAAAAGATTGGCTAAAGAAAAACTCTTACATATGGACGAGAGAGGACCTCAGGTAACTCTCATGAGATTCAAGAAGGAGATTACTCTGTTTCCAGAAAAATGAACAAAGAACCTACAAAGGGTATTCAAAAGAATCTGCTGATCTACCAGGTGGATCATCATTGGAGCTTGATTCAAGTCACAAAGGTGAAATGAAAGAAGCAAAGAGACATGGTTAAGAAAAGCTGTCAACCTTACAACAGTCGCTGAAAAAGCATAATGCTGAATGTGCAGAATCCAATTTCACTAATAAACATGAGAAATGCAGTGAAAAATCAAGGAATTTGGCAAATGTCAAGAAGCCTATCTCAAGGGCCATTCAATATCAAGGAACATTTTTGCCAATGATGAAGCTGTTTTAATTCCCTACACTCATTTCTAGATAGATTTTGTATATATTTATTTGATTTCTGTTTTGATTAAAATAAATTCAATTAAGATTTAGTTTGTCCTAAATTAGCATAGCAGTTTGGTTTGTTGTGATTTAGGTGATTTGCTTGTTTTTAATTAGTAATTAAATATTTTCTTTTATGATTTGAATATATTTATGTTAGTTTTAATTGACTTAAAACAGGTCTGTTCTCAAATTAGACCAGCTACAGAATCAGTTGATTCTGTAGCTAGTCTACAGGAGCAGATTTTTACCATTTTTTTTAATAAAATATCCATCTAACTTGATTTTTTTGTCTATTACAGGTCAAATTCGAATTTGCAATTGAATGGTTGAGCAGTTAGAGGATATATCAAGGATTTCACTTGCATTTTATTTGCTTAGTTTAAGGGATTTTGGGATTATTCCCAGATTGTGTAAAACTATTTGCTATTATTCACAAGGATGTTTTACTTTGTGAGAAACCTATATAAACCTATGGTTTTGTAATAATCAATGATCCTCAGTTGTGGGAGAACAAGGATATAGAATTTTGATTCAAACTGGAGCAGAATTGGTGTTTTGTCATAGCTTTCGCTTTTCAATATATCGACACTTTGTTCCATGTTTTGTATATCAACTTGTTTATGGTTTAGTATTGCTTTAGCTATCTAAATCAAATGCAAATGATATAATCTTATTATTGTTATCTATATATTGTTTCTTCCAAATAGATAAAAGACATAACAGTTGTTAGTTCAATTTGTGGATCATAGCTTTGTCTTCTTCATAAATCGAACTGTAATATATAGATTTGCTGCATAATAGGTTTCCCCTTTTGCAGGAATTTATAATCAGAAAATTGTTATGATWTTCTTTTMTGTCTTGTTTGTCCTGTAACATACTTCAAGAAGCAGCATMGCTGATCGTTTRCGAGAAGCATACGGATTAACTRGTGTGAGTTTCCCTCCTCCAATCAACTTAGAAGTCATCATACACAGGGCAGACTTGGAGCGTTTCCAGGTCAATTAGTATTTAGYTTACTGCTTTTATTAAGTAGTTTAATATAKATAKAATTTTGATTTKTTTTAATTTCAGTTAGTTTACTTTCTTATTYATAAATCATAAAAWYAAAAAAGAGTTATCTTCGCTGTCTTGGGAYARCAAGCAAATTAGTTTCAYAGGTTTTATTCAAATCTGTAGATTGTATGTAATGTATATTTGTGAATAAACTGTAATTAAAGYGATAATTAGATAGTTGATTTGAGTTATTRTTAGAATAATTTGTAGTTTGTAGATAGAATAGTTTGCATAGTTTATATTTTAGTATATTAGTTTCTTCATTTGTTTTATTAGTTTCTAGTTTCCTCTATTTTAGTTTGATTTCTTTTATTTAGTTAGTTAGTTTGTTTGATTTGTTTTATTAGTTTCTAGTTTCCTTAGTTTAGATTATTTAGCTCAGATCAATTCTCTCTTTGGTTTTTCTTAGGAGACCTTAGAGCGGCCAACGGAGCCGTTAAACTCGTCAGGGTGGTCCATTCCAAATGGCTTGGGTTATTTAGACAACCCCGGACCGGTTCCACTCTCCCAGTTGATGGATGGACTGTTTCGCCCGTCAACAGGTTGTCACCACAGGAGAGTTTCCACCTCCTAAACCACTGTCACCAATTCGAGCCACCATGGTCTCGATCACCTCTACATTGCACAGTGGTCTAATCCCATCTATGGAGGCAGCCACAACCCCTTTTCCACCAAGTGCGACATGCCCTTCGTTCTCATACAAGATGCCTAGTTTAGGTACAAGTCTTGTACTTTCCTACTCCACTTCATAGACTTCAGGTTTGGGGGCAGGGAGCTGTAATGCTCCTATGCAAGGCCACATGGGGGGAACTCCTGCTCCTTTTAATGCTTTCCCTTACGGGGGAGTTCATATACCTCCTTTGTCCCCTTCGATCGGTGGCACGCATCAACAATCTGTCGGGCCACCTACACACCATAGTTTACTTGGAGCAGAGAGTCAAGGACCACCTTCACATAATACGCCTGTAGGTTCGACACTATTTTCTTTGTTTGGTGCATTTGGTAACAATTCCTTTTCATCAGCTACTTTCTCGACTGGGGGAAACCCCGATTTCAGACAACCTATTCCTATGCAGAGTACTATTCCTGCACAGGGGGAAAACCCACAAACTTCTTCCGCATCAGGGCCTTGGAATTCTTGGCAGGGATTCGTTCCCTCATCAGGAATGTTGATCTGGGGAAATTCTTTCCATGGTCAATGGAACCCTGGAAAAGGTACTATGCCTATCCCCACAAGATCGACATGGGGCAACCCTTCCCAAAGTCCTCCAAATGTAATGCACGCCCATCCATCTACGTCCTATTTTGGGAATCAGTCGATGATGTCTCCTCACACGCAGAACCCATACGTTGGCCATGGCCATGGTTTTTACCCAAACCCAGGCCCGCATCTGAACTTTTCCTGGCAACGTGGTGCTAGTCAAACTCCAGGCCCCTTTTTCCCAGGTTATCACCAACAACCCAAACTACCTTTCCTAGCAACCTTGCATTTGCTAGACTTGACAAGGTTGTTGAATGAACCTATCTGTCATGATCCACGTTGGGCTCCTATGCCATTGAAGTTGCCTTCAGACATACCAAAGCTCGAGGCCAAGCCTAATTAAGATCCAGGTGATCATGTGACTACCTTCCACCTTTGGTGCTCATCTAAATCTTTGAAATATGACTCCGTACAGTTGCAATTGTTTCAACGTACTCTCATTGGGAGTGATGCGAAATGGTACATTGAGCTCGACCACTCAAGATATTCTTCCTTCGGCAAATTGGCAATGGCCTTCCTAAACCATTTCCAATTACCTGTGAGATACGACGCTGGCACAAAATTGCTGGCCAATTTCTCACAGACAAAAGTAGACCATATCTCTGATCACATCCAAGAATGGAGATGCCAGAAGAGTTTAATTAAGGTACCATTCCCACCATCATTCCTTCTTGAGTGGTTCCTTAAGTCTTCGGTCCCATAGTTATCCAAAGACATCACAACTTCAGGAGTGTTCTCTGAAGAAGACGCCATCATGAGAGCTCAACAGCTTGAGCTCATCTATTCTCAGTCTAGTTTATTATACGAGCTCTTGCCAGATGCGCCATGCTCAATACTTGATAAAACCAGACAGAGAGTTGGACCACATGCCGATGGTATTGTTGGTTCAGTACAAACAAAGCCTGTTGAGCAACTGACGAAGCAGTTGCAACAATTGTATATACAACACACAGCGGCTAGCCAAACTACTATTTTGGCTGCTCCCCCTACTCAAATGTCATATGTACACACAATGCAATTGACAAATCCAAAGGCCACCTAGCAACCTAAAGGAAAGAAAAAACAATGAAATAAGGGTAAGGGGGATAAGAAACCCATCGATAATACTGACGGGGGAAACACTGAGAAACGAAAGGCGAGGTATCTATGCAACCTATGCGCGGAAGAGCACCTGACCCACCTATGTCCCTGGCGTGCAGAGGCCCAAAAGTTTGTGACACATCAATATCCTTTTGTGTTAACAAATCCATTTCAACATGGACAAAGCCTAACCCAAGCCTCTACAAGCGCAGAAGGGGGCAGTCAAGGACCCTCTCTGTCTTCAAACAATCCTGCATCCACGAACATATATATGATGAAGGGTGATGCTTTCATATCCACTAGAGCGCATGACTACAATAAACCAATCACTTCTAATAAGGGTAAAGAAGCTGAACTCCCATCTCTTCCTCTATAGATTGAGAAGAATTTGGGAGAAACAATGACACACATCCCAAAAGGCACGTTAAAAAAATATTCTCACAACCCAAACATAAGGGCCTCCTAGAACTATTCTGTGGTGGAATATTTGTCTCAAACCCCTTGTGCGATGTCCGCTTTGGAGGTCCTCCAAATATGCCCTTCCCAGAGGAAATCTTTGTTAACCGCTCTAGGATCTACCAAGACTTGTAATCCAGGTACCATCATGCTAGATACAACCAACTTAAAACCTCGTCTGTTGTACCATGTATCATTTTAGATAGTAGTGGCTCACCCCAGGAAAAATTTTACTCAAAATATTTTCCGCACGGTGGTTGATGAGGGCTCCTCGACATGCATTATATCGTTGGAATGTTGGAAGACCATTGGCCAACCCATTTTGTCTCTGTCGCCTACTCTTCTCATTTCTTTCGACGGAGGTTCATTCCGACCACATGGTATTATTCCCTCTTTTCCTGTGCAATTGGGAGGGAAGACCGTGTGTGTTGAGGTAGAGGTAGTCGATGCGTCCCTCGACTACAATCTTTTGTTAGGAAGGAGTTAGACTTATGCCATGCAAGAAGTGGTTGCTCCAATTTTCTAGGTCTTGTTGTTTCCACACGAGGGATAGATTGTGACCATTGATCAATTGTCTTTCTCCAGATCTGACCCTTCATTGGGGGTGTCCGCGGTCCCGATGATTCATAATCCTCAACTAGGCATAGTCAACATAGGGATTGGTTTGTGCCCATCTTTGATGGGTACCTTCGATTACCCGCCCCCTCAAGGCGATGTCAAGTTCATATCTGACCACCATAAGGTTGAGATTTTCCAAGTTTCGTCATTTCACATGACTTAATTCACCGATCCGTGGATACTTCCTTCCCCATCAGCCACGATTTAGGGGACAGGGCATCCAGGCATGTCCATGCCCTTGTTTGTAGCTGAAGTAGCGTACTCTTTAGTCCAGCAAGCTTCATCCAACTCAGATCCAATTCCTGCACAAGAGTTCGATCCGCTTCTAGAGCCTATTTGGGCTCAAGGTTCTCTCGCTAACACTGATTTGTTAGACTTAATCTTTCCCTCTGACGAAGCAGTAATTGAAGCAATGACTAGTCCGAAAAAATCCTGGGATGATCTTCATCATAGATCATACTTTCTCCCAAAGTTAAGTAGAATCGAGGCTGGAGAATTCACCTTGAATATGACTGGAGATAGGACTTGTCCTATTAATCCCTTAGATATACATCATGTCTATGCTGAGGGTAATATGGAAACCATCGCTGAAACCATACCGATCAATATCTTAAGAACCCATGGCATCATGGAGAATGTTTTTGTCAGAGCTGACTGCTCCCTCGAAGAGATTCAAATCTATTTAAAGAATTTCGTGATGTTTTTGCCTGGTCTTATGAGGAAATGCCAGGCATCAATCCAAAAATAGTTGAACATGAAATCACAACTTACCCAGATGCCAAGCCTATCCGGTAGAAGCTTCGTCCACTTAACCCCAAGAAAGAAGTAGCCATTAAGGTTGAGGTTGAGAAACTACTAAAAGTTGGTTTTATCTATCCTATCCATTTGACCCAATGGGTGTCAAACCCTGTGTCGATCAATAAAAAACAAGGAACAATTCGTGTATGTACAAACTTCCTTGATTTGAAGAAGGCATGTCCCAAAGATAATTTTCCCACACCTTTCATCAACCAGATAATTGATGAATGTGCGAGTTGCAAGGCCTTCCCTTTCATGGACGTTTTTTTGGGATATAACCAAATAAAAATCAAACCCGAAGACCAACACAAAACAACATTCATCTGTCCATGGGGTACATTCATGTATCGTAATATGCCTTTTGGTATCAAAAATGTTGGATCCACCTTTCAGCGGGAAATGTATTTTTATTTCCATGACCTCAAGCATATAGTCGAGGCCTATTTAAACGATTTATCATCTTGATCTCGCAAGAGAACGGATCATCCCGCACACCTCCGACTTATCTTTGAGCATTGCCGCTACTTCCGGATTCACTTGAATCCAAACAAGTGCATATTTTGTGTAACATCAGGACATTTGTTAGGTTTCATAGTGTCAACAATAGGGATCATGGTCGATCCTCTCAAGGTTGAGGCAATAATTCAGTTGCCCCCCCCACGCACAATCCTTCAACTTCAGAGTCTACAGGGCAAGGAAATTTTTTTAAGACACTTCATCGCTAACTATGCCAATATCACCAAGGGATTTATGCACTTACTTAAGAAAGGTGTTCCTTTTTATTGGGACGATGCTACTCAACGCTCTTTCTCCGCATTGAAACATGCCCTCACAACTACCCCTCTGCTCCGGCCACCTAACTATAACAAGGATTTCTTATTATATCTGGCTACAGTAGAGTCAACCATTGGCATGGTCTTAGTTTAGGAAGATGACTTGTTCTCAGAATATGTCATCTATTACCTGAGTCGAGGCCTCGTAGGACCGTAACTCAATTATTCTCATATCAAAAAACTTGCGTTGGCAACAATCCATGTTGTTCAATGGTTCCATCATTATGTTCTGTTTCGCAAGACCATCGTCATTGCTTTCATGAATCCATTTCAGTACATGTTGACAAGATGGGTAATAGGCAGAAAGATTAGTAGATGGATAGTCATCCTCTAGGAGTTTGACTTAGATTTTGTTTTAGCGAAATCCAAAAAGTCACTGGTCTTCGCAGAACTTATTTCGGAACTTCCGATTGAGTCTGGTGATAGTGTGCCTAAAGAGTCTCCTATCAGAGGAGATATGTTTTTGATCACCTCTTCAGATCCCTGGTATAGATATATAATTATCTATCTCCAGACTTTGAAGTTCCCCACCTCTGCTTCTGTTGATGAGTGTTGACGCATACGCCATCAGGCTAAGAATTATCTCATACTCAATGATACATTGTATCAGAGAGGTGTAGACTACATCCTACATCGATGTCTCACTCACGAAGAAGAAGTTATCGTGCTTAACGATTTCCATACCGGAGCCTGTGGCGTTCATTTGTCTGGGTTGGCAATAACCCAAAAGATTCTACGAGCAGGTTACTTCTGGCCAAAACTAATCAAAGATTGTATCAAATCGATCAAGAAGTACCACCCATGCTAAATCTTCTCTCGGAAGATGAGGTCACATCATGTAATTTTTAAACCTATGATGTAAAGCAATGCATATAGATTCTTAAGCAATACAGAAATTAATCAATGGCTCATACACAGAGTACGTAGAGATTTTATACCGGAAACCCTCCATCGGGAAAACCTTTCTTATATTCATTATATCAAATTTCACCATTCACCATACAATATATACAATGTTTTTAGGTATTCCGTAGATACCAAAACCCTAATCCCTTAATCCGGGATTAATTTACAAAACCGCTAAAAATAGCAAAAACCATAGTTGTCGTATTTGATGCACCCACACACACACATGCAAAGAATATAACACATACCCAAGATTCTCCCAGTTGTTGTTTTCTTTGCATCCAGGGGTCCAGGGGATTATATAGTCAACAATCCAGGGCAGCAATGCCCATTATTAATCTACACCAAGAGAACATTTATGTGCTCACAGACTTTGTCAATGAATCTGCAACATTCTTTAAAGTGTCAACCTTTTCCAATAACACCTTATTTTCCTCAACCATGTCTCTCACAAAGTGATACTGAACATCAATATTCTTTGTCTTTGAATGATAATATGGGTTCTTTGCCAGGAATATTGCACTTTGACTGTCACAATCTAATCTCACTGCTTGTTGTACCAACCCAATACCTGAACATAATCTTTGTAACCATACTGCTTCCTTGCTTGCATGAGTGGCTACCATATATTCATATTCTGTAGTTGAGAGTGCCACTACAGCCTATATTTTGCTCATCCAACTGATTTCTCCTCCAAATAGGTTAAACACATACCCACTTGTAGATCTTCTGCGATCCAGATCTCCAGCCCATTCTGCATCAACAAAGCCATGTATGTCCACCACTCTGTCTAATCCCGGTCTTCCTTGGTAGCACAATCCATAACCGGTGGTGCCACGAAGATACCTGAATACCCTCTTTACTGTTGTCCAATGCTCCTTCCCTGGTTTTGACATATACCTGCTCAAAAATCCCACTGCATGTGCAATGTCCGGTCTAGTACAAACCGTTGCATACATCAAACTGCCAACTGCACTGGCATATGGAACATGGGACATGTCCTCTTCTTCTTCCTGTGTCTTGGGACACTGATCTGTAGATAACTTTACACCTATAGGAATAGGAACCTTGACCGGTTTACTTCCATGCATATTAAACCTCTGCAATATTGTTTGAACATATTTTCTTTGATTCAACTAGAGTTTCCTGTTTGCACGATCTCTTTTAATCTCTATTCCCAGAATGAAGTTAGCAGCACCGAGATTCTTCATGTCAAATTTGGAGGATAGTTGTGATTTCACCTCTTTTATAACATCCATGTTATTTCCTACCAACAACATGTCATCAACATACAACCTACATAAATGAAGTGATTACCAACCTACTTGGAATATACACAGTGATCAGACCTGCTTCTTACAAATCCCAATTCAAGGATGTATGTGTCAAACTTTTGGTACCACATCCTAGGTGATTGCTTCAGACCATATAGTGACTTCTTTAGCTTATAGAATAGCTCTTTCTTTCCCTTCACTACAAAGCCTTATGGCTACTTCATGTAGATTTCTTCTTCCAGATCTCCATGTAGGAATGTTGTCTTCACATCCATTTGTTCCACTTCAAGATCAAAAGCAGCAGCAATAGAAAAAATAAATCTAATAGAAGTTAACTTAGCAACAGGAGAAAAAATCTCACCAAACTCAATTCCCTCTACCTGGGAATAACCTTTTGCTACTAACCGAGCTTTGTAATTCTCCACTTTACCTTGTGCATTAAACTTCTTCTTGAACAACCATTTTCTACCAACCGATTTTCTTCTAGCTGGAAGCTCAACTATATTCCATGCCTCATTCTTATCCAAGACATCCATTTCTTCAACCATGGCCTTCTTCCAGAGTTTACTATCCTCTGAATTCACTTCTTCCCTAACAGTTATGGGATCATCATCAGTAATAGATAAATCAAAATTGGAACAAAAATCAGGTGGACTATACCTTTCAGGTTTCCTTCTATCTCTCACTGATCTCCTCAATACTGGGGTATGAGGTTCTTCTTCTTCTTCTTCTGCTTCCTTTGCTTCCTCTTCTTCAGATGATTCATATTTTGAATCATCCAACTCAAGCTCTATTTTCTCAGGTTCATCTTACATTGGTGGGAATTCCTGTTTAGACACATCTTTTACCTCTCTGAAAACAACATCTCGACTGTAAATAGTTTTCTTGGTTTCTGGGTTCCAAAGCTTATAACCTTTCACAACATCTTTATAACCAATAAATATACACTTTTTATCTTTATTATCCATCTTACTCCTATTTTCCTTTGGAACATGTACATAAGCATCACATCCAAACACTCTAAGATGTTGAAGAGAGGGTTTCTTTCCAGACCATACCTCATGTGGAGTTTTATCATCCAACGTTGATGAAGGTGATCGATTGACTAGGTAACATTTTGTAGCCATTGCCTCTGCCCATAATTCTTGTCCTAACCCGACACTGCTGAGCATGCTCCTTGATTTTTCCATCAGTGTCCTGTTCATCCTTTCTACAACTCCATTTTGTTGAGGAGTGTATGGAGTAGTCTTCTGCCTTGCTATACCACACTTCTTATAGAATTATTCGAATTCATTTCCACAGAATTCTCCACCATTATCTGTTCTCAATACCTTTATTTTCTTCTCTGTCTGATTTTCTACCAGAGCCTT
>ML788645.1:12604-67504 GCA_009831015.1 Picea engelmannii
GCTTTTTTTCCTCATCTCTTCAGATAACAAGGATGCAACTACATCCTCATACTTCAATGTAGATTGAGTGGTACTACCTATTGCTACAACCAGATTATCCCAAGAGTCTAGCAAAGAACATAACAAAGTAATATTCTTATCTTCTTCTATAATCGTAATATTAACAAATCCAAGTTGACTTACCAGAGTATTAAAGGCATTTAGATGTTCTGTCACAGAATCCCCATCTTCCATCCTAAGATGATACAGCTTCTTTCGAAGAAACAACTTGTTTACCAGGGACTTTGATTGATACAAATTCCCTAACTTATCCCATAGTTCCTTGGCTGTAGATTCTCCTGAGACATTCAACAACACCGAATCTGCCAGGCAGATTCGAATAGTACTCCTTGCTCTTCTATCCAACTTGTCCCAATCTTCCTTCGATATACCAGTAGCTAGTGTACTAGTAGTTTGTGTACTAGTAGGTTGTGTACCAGTAGCCTGTGTGCTAGTAGACGGTGTACTAGTAGCCTGTGTACCGGGATCCACAACGATCCATTGTTATTTATCTATAAGAAGGTCCTCCATATTGAGCTTCCATAGCTCAAAGTTTTTGTTGTTGAACTTCTCTATCTTGATTCTAGATGAGCTCGCCATTCCTCTTTCTTTACTCGAATCTCGACTGCAAAAGCTCCCACTAAACCCAGGTTTATCACAGGCCCAAGATAAACTTGATCTATCAAGACCAAGCCAAACCCTCAACAACAAAGGCATCCCTCTAATGCCAAAAATGAGCTCTGATACCACATGTAAGTTTTAAACCTGCGAAGTAAAGCAATGCATATAGATTCTTAAGAAATACATAAATTAATCAATGGCTCATACACATAGTACAGAGAGATTTTATACCGGAAACCCTCAACCGGGAAAACCTTTCTTATATTCATTATATCAAGTTTCACCATTCACCATACAATATATATAATGTTTTTAGGTATTTCGTAGATACCAAAACCCTAATCCCTTAATCCGGGATTAATTTACAAAACCACTAAAAATAGCAAAATCCACTAAAAATAGAAAAAACCACAGTTGTCGTATCTAATGCACCCACACACACACACATGCAAAGAATATAACACATACCCAACACATCTCGCTCCCATGTTTCCTGTCATCACAGTTGGTCTCTTCACTGAGTGGGGGATTGATTATACTACATGCAACCCTCCTTCAGCAAGGGGGCATTGTTACATCATTATAGACGTAGACTACTTCACAAAGTGGGTCGAAGCTATGCCAATGTTTAAAGATGATGGAGAGACTACAACTCTCTTTTTATTCAACTAGATAATAGCAAGGTTCAGCGTCCCAAGGGATATTTTCACTGACCATGGAAGTCACTTTCAAAAACAGTTGATGAACGAGTTAACGTCAAAGCTTGGGTTACGGAAAGAACATTCAACACCCTACTAGCCCCAAGCAAATGGTCAAGTGGAAACTGTGAACAAAACTCTTAAGACCATTCTAGAGCGAACGATCAACTTAGCCAAGTCAAATTGGCATTTGATGTTATACTCGACATTATGGGCTTACCGAACGTCTGTTAAGACTGCAACTGGTTTCTCACCTTTCCAACTCGTTTATGGGCTGGAGGCAGTCTTGCCTATCAAATGTTATATCCCATCTTTAAATTTGGAAGTACAATTATTGCCAGACACTTCTCCACTTGAAGAGTGGTTATTATACTTGGAGCAACTCAATGAGAAGCATCGTGATGTAGCCTTGGCCAATGAGGCTCACAAACATAAAGTCAACTGTCAGTATGATAGGTTCGTTCATCCTCAGATTTTCATTGAAGGAGACCTTCTCTTGGTCTACGACCAAGATAAGGACCCCCCGGGGGCAGGAAAATTCAAACCCATGTGGTTCGGACCTTTCATCATACAGGAGGTTCTAAAAAAAGGTGGTTATCATCTGGTTGATTTTGAAGGGCATTCTTTGGCAGAACCTAGAAATGGACTCTACCTCAAGAAGTATTACTGATAGGAAGGTCACCATGGGTAACTTTTTGTAAGATATGTATAGTCTTTGTACTATTACTTTCTAGTTTTTTAGTGTTATGGACATGTCGTTTTGATGTATCTTTCATCACTGTGGCAGATGTCAAGTGAACTCGAGGTGTTCATTGGGTACGCAAACGGTGCTAGCTAGCACACTCGGAGGCTTGCCTCTGTAGCTTGGGTAATTTTTACACCTCAAGACTAGTTATTATCTTCCGGAGGTATATGCTTAGCTGACACCACAAACAATGTCGTCGAGTAGAGTGCAGTTATTGAGTTTCTTCGTGACACTTTTTCATTTGGTATCTCTCATCTTTGGGTCTACCTCGACGCTCATCTGGTTGTGTCTCAGTTAAATTGAGTTTACCATGTTCATGATCCGCCGTTACACCGACGATTCCTTAGGGTACGTCTCTTAGAACGAATCTTTGATTATATTACATATTTTCGTGTTCCTAGGAGTTTAAACCAAATTACAGATACCCTAGCTAATCAAATTTTAGATTGGCATCTTGCACACATATGAAAGGACATACACATAAACATGTAAAAACATTTTTTGCAAAAAAAATGATGATCCATAAGACACAAAAAGACATAAAAATCCATATCTAGCATCATAGTCACCATAGTACATAAATGGATCCAAGTGCCTCAAAAATATGACCAATAATGAGTCACAGGGCTTATGCCCTCAAAAAATATATACAAGTAGTGCCCTCGGCACGTGAAAAGACTAACTAAAGTCAAGGCCTGTGGGCCTTGTTGTACTGATCTACAGTTTTGGCTAAATGCCGAAACAATCAGACCCACGTCCGCGGTGCCCCCATTACATGAGGCTGCATCGATGGTGATAGATCCTCAATCTCTGCCATAGGGACCGTGCGAGTGAGTGCAATAAAGTTCCACTTGACTCGTCTCAACACCCTCTCAGCCTCCCTGGCTGGAAGATCTCTTGTTGTTGTTGGTCCCCCTACGGCGGCAAGTGCGGCCCCTGGCCGAGGATGATGCATGTTTCGGGCATAGTCTACAGGTCACACTGGTCCCACATCTGCATGCAACAAACACATATCCATCAAATACTCTAGTATATATAAAAAAATGATATATAAAAAAAAACATAAAAATTACATATGTTTTACAAAACCAAAAATAATGAAGTAGACTTACCCATCTATCCTCGCTCCTCACCAAGAGGTACTGGTATCTCAGGGTCTCTCAAGAAATCAATCCCAGCATAGGAGTAATCTTCTATAACCAGGATTTGTTGCGACAACCACGCAAAGAAGTCATCATCGAAGGACTCATTGGTCCTTCCACCACCCTGTCGCGACAGTAACATTTACCATCTACACATAGCAGGAAGAGAGGCCTGATGGCCTCGTACCACTACTCGAGGACTAAAGCTCAGAACTCTCTCAAAGAAGAAAGATCATAGAACGGTCTTGAACCCGAAGTTCCTCTACGTCTACAATCAACAATCTGTCAACTGCCTCTTCATACACTCTAACAATGTGGTGCTCCAATCAAATATTTGTTCATTTAAGCACTGGAATGCACAGTTCATCTATGTCTAGGATGCCTGATGTAGAGCCACAAAACCAGTAATTCACCCAATAAGAAACACTACCGCCTATAGCGATAAGTTAGTAATATTTCTCATGGGAACATGTGAGCTCGAGCGGTCTGTATCAGCGGCACAGTAAAGGCCTATCAATTCTGCTATGTTATGCGGCCCCGAAGGAAAATTCTGAACATTGACTGGTTCCCCTCTCCTAGAGAGGCCATTCAAAAAATATATGTCCTCGGTCGTGGGAACTAGTGACTGCCCCTCTAACATGAATGCCTCTGCATCTGGATGCAAATAGTCAACCAAGGCATTCAGTAGCCTAGGTTGTGCCCACATAAAAGGATATAAGAAGAACTTGAGCAACCCACATTGCATCAAGGCAGCCATAGCATTGGGGTCTTCCTTAACCAACTCACTAACCTCTTCATGCTCTCTTTCTCTCCAGTGGACATACATCCTGCAAAACACCAAGGTTCAGGAGGGTTAACCCTTGATTTTTAAGATTTTTTCATTAAAAGAGGGGGTCCATGTAGACTGTAATACTGACAGTCGTGTGTACATGCGTGCAGAGTTTACTCTGCCAGAATGTACACACAGCCTGTCCTGAGACAGCCCGCGTGGACCTAGGGCCGACCTTTTGAAGGTCGATGCCCCCCAAAAAAATGGAACCTGAAGAAAAAAAAAAAGACTTAAAATGCAAGATAAGAGAGTGTGTACTTAATTGGTCCAGATAGATGGTCGTTTCGTCCACTGTAGCTCCCGCAATCATCGCTTTTATCAAAGGGGGGGTTTTGGCTCCAAAGTCAATTTCCAAATCAGCAATGGTGATAATGAGCTGTCAGCTTCTATTTATAAACTTTTTGGCCTCTTTTTGTCACTTGTTTGGCCCCCCTTATCATGTTTTTCAAACCAAAAACTATTTAGAGTGATTCGGGAGTTGTGCTAGGGGGTATGATCGGGTATCGGGACTTTTTTTGGAGTTTTGGGTAATTTTCGACGATCCGTGGAAAAAATTTCCGAGGGTCAACTTGAGCATGTAGGTTAGGTTTCTACCCTGACTTTTGTATCTTTTTGTCTTTCTCCTTTTCCATAGGATCGATCCCATTAGGTTGCGACACAAAACCATTGTTGCTGCTTTAGAAGTGTCGCAAGTTGGTGGTAGAGCTTACCGGAACATGGATGCCCTAGGTAGATCCTAGTTGCATTATGGTGTCCATGCTGACTCTAATCACTGTAGGCTTGGGAGTCCTTGTTGTTTTTCCTGATTACGAGTTTAAGCCTCATTTGCATGATTCTTTTTCACTCTTGACCTCACCCTCGGGACTCCCAAAATATATAATGGGTCTTATTTTAAGCCTTTTTCAGACCCTCTAAACATGAAAATATTGTTGAGCGATCTTGTGGCCTTTCACGCTCGTTAAACTGAAATTTGAAGTCACGTCTGTCCGGTGGTAGTTTACCCCTTTTTCGGTTGGACGGTCAACTATACAAACAAAGGTATACTCTATGGAACTTCATTTCTCTAGAAGAGTACTCTCAGGTATCATTTTAACCCTTTTTCGGGCCTGAGGGAATAAATTTACGAAAAGGGAACCCCCACAGAGTCCATAGTTAAGCTCTTTTTAGACCCCCTAAAATTGAAAAGATCGTCGAGTGACCTTATTCTCTCACACTCATTAAAATGGTCCAGAAGAACATTCCTGACGGAGTCCATAGTTAATCTTTTTTCAAACTTCTTAAAAATGAAAAAATGGCCGAGTGATCTTGTCTTTCTCACCCTCATTAAAATGATTTTGAATAGATGTCTTGTTGGTGCTAGTTTACCCCTTTTTCGAACCAACTAGACTATCTTCGAAAAAGGTACCCCAATGGAGTCTCCTTTTACGTTTTTTCAGACTCTAAATATGAAAAACCACCAAGCTTACCTTCTCTGGGCTCGTTAAACTTACATCGAAAGACGTTACCATTGTGTGTTTTGTTAACCGTGTTTGCATACCCGTGTCTTTGGTCTAAATGTCAGCTCCATGTTGCTCCCAAATGAACCATCTAAAGCATACCTTACACGCAAGCCTTGTAGCATGTTGCATCTGCGTCTTAACACCCTTGGCCCCTGGAGAATTTTTCCTAAGTATCATTATTCTGAACATCAGTCTTGTCCTTGTGCCTTGAAATTGTATGTTTGTAACACTCGTTCCTCCATTGTTACGTAACATTCCTTTATTATTTTTTCCAAAATCATTGAAAAAGACAAAAAAATCAAATATACCCCAAAAAGAGGAAGGGAAAAGTATTTTCTTTATTGGCAGCACAATAAGTTGCCTTGGATAAAGCACATCTGTCCATTTGTTAGTCAAACTCTGGGATTTAATATGACCTTAGGAAGTTGTTATCGCTACATAGAGTTGTGTCCTCCTCTGTTTGGTTATTCTTCCAAACATATGGAGAGTTTGTGTTTCCTCCTACCTCGTGAACTTATGATTAATGCCATGTTGATTGAGTCTCATCATTTTGTCATGGTATTGTCCAAGGGAAGTTTTTACCAAGCCTAATTCGGCCCCTCTGCAGTTTGTCTCTTGCCCTCATACCCAGCCATCCTAAATGTCCAATCAAGTCTTTGTTCGAAATCAATGAAACCTTCAGTTTGATCATCAAGATTCTCTAGTCCATGACCGACGAGCTGTCGAAGACCTCTGGGTAGTGAATTTGTACACTCATATTACACTCCTACCCGAGTTTTGAAGATTTTGAAGTTGTTTCTCCAGCTCTGAAGACCTCATCTCCAGCCATCTGGACTTATCAGCTTCTAAGAAGATGGATACTCTACATGTATATCTTTTTGATTTTGAGATGTAGCTCCGTTGTGTATTATTGATGGCTACACTTTATATAGTTATATGACATGGATCTACAGTGTATTTTATTGTTAGCCATGCTTTTATTCTATCCCGAGCATGGGTATGCCCACCTCGGTCAGACAATTGTTATTTTTGCAGACGGTGCCTCCCGATTTCTGTTTCCTGGGATCACTTGTTCAGAACATCAGTAAAGATTGGTAATGTATTTCAGCCATCAGATGCTCTTCTGACCTCACACATTAGGGGGCATCTGTTATAACCCTAATTTGCACCATACAAGCTTACCTGGCATCAGGCCATCTCAGATTCCTTCTTTGCCAAAACACTACTGAACAACTCTTCTTAAAAACACCTTTTATAAAGGCCCATGCACCCTGCTCTATTACTGCACGTGTGTACACGCTCACTGACTCAAAACAACCCACATGTACCTACAAAAGCACAAAAAAATGAAAGTTGTCGATGGAACACACAACTTTGGGTGAGTTAACTGAACCTTCCGGCCATGCATGACCGAGGGTTCGCCCAAATACCTAGCTTCTTCTAGCCTATAAAAGAAGGGATATGGGTCCCATTTGGAAGAGGAGAAACATAGTAAAGAAACTATACCCAATTGCATATTCCCTTTGTCCCAACCCTTTAGCCTTCCTTGTGCAAAGAGAAAGATAGAGCAAAGAAGTTGGAGGACAGTAGAAGAGGAGCCCAGGACCAGGTTCATGGAGCAGTGGCTAACTTCATGATTGTAAGTTGATTTGTTGAAATTAATAATAAAGAGATACTTTTCCCATCCCACCATATGAGGTTTTTATGATTTATTGTATACTTCTTCATTGAAATCTCTAACCCATTAATCTATAGATCAAATGCATGCAGAGTTTGTTGTTTGTTTTATGTGAATGGAGGTCAGCCTTGGGAGGAGAGTTGCAATAAAAAATGATCAAACATAATGAGGGATCTACATCAAATGCTCGTAATAAGGTATGCTCATTTAACTATGTATTTTCTTAAGAATAATGGGGATTAGGTCTGGGACGACGGTAGAAAGTAGAGATCTTTAGGTCTTTTTTGCATGCATAATCTAACCCTAAGTGCTAGTCTGTAGAGGGATTTCCCACTCACAACACATAGATCCACATTGTATTTCTAGTGGCTATGTTCTAATTTGAGTCCTTAACACATAGATCCACGGTGTATTTTTGGTGGCTATGTTCAGATTTGAGTCATATTGGCATGGATCCACAGTGTATGTTTGGTGGCCATGACCTATCTTACTTGACATGGATCTTCGCATGTCAGCACTTATGCTCTGATTCATTTGTATTATGGGTATGGGAATTCCTACCTCAGTGATGATGTATTATTGTACTATATTTCCTTGTTTGTTGGCAGGTTTCCGACCGACTGTTCCTTGTTCCCTACACACACTCGACAAAGTATTTCAGCTATCACTCTGTTCTAACTTCATACTTTGGGGGGCTCTCTGTTACACATTATTTTTGTCATCCCTATGACCGTTAATGATGTAAACGTATATGTTGCCTTCGAAGGGGTCAGTGGCCTGAGTTCCTGAAGAAGGAAGGGAGAAGAACTTTTCCTGAGAAAAGAAGTTGCATTTTCCTTTGTAAAAACCCTATAAAAAAGGAATTTTGCAGGCTGCATTATAGCTAGGGTGCGAGAATTCCTAATTCTCGTAGGCTGCATCATATCTAGGTCACAAGGAGTTCACATTCTTTTCTATAGGTAGGGTGAGAGAATTCTTACACGTGGGAAAAACAAGCGTTTTCTCAAATCTTCTAGAAGGTGAAACTTCCATGGTGAGGTGGCATCTGAATGGTTTGGATCTTACTCGCTTTCATGATTTAGTGAGATCATCCTAACCTCCTCACCTTATCCTCTTCAACTTATAAAAGGAGAGGAGCTCTCATGGAGAAAGTTATCTTTTGGGATTGGCTTGGATGAGTTTAGTTTTTGAGCTTTAGCTTGGCTAGATGAGCCACTTTGTCAAGATAGATTGTGAATATTATCAGATCTATGCTCTCAGAATTCCTGGAGTGGAAGTGTGTGTGGAACGAAGGACAGTTGGAAGGGACCTTATGACATCAAGGCCATGGTTGTAATCTCTCTTTCACATTTAATATGATATAGTAATATGATTCTTTTCTATAAAGCTTGTTGTGTTTTATTGTATGATTCCTTGATCACTTACATAGATTTATATTGAGTTTATGCTATTACTATCACTTTGGTTGGTTGTGTTCTTTTGAAGGATCATCATTGTGTGAGTGTTGGAACGGAGCTAGGATGGTGATAATGAGAGGAAGCAGTGTTTAAACAGTATGTCACCTATCCCTCTTTAGTTAGTAAATTCAATATTTAAAACTTAAGGAAAGCGTCATGTTCTGGTGTGTTTTGTTCTAGATCTAGGTGGATCTAGGGAGATCAGTTAGTGTTCGCACCTACCGATTTATCCAATAACACCCTCTTCATCAACAACAAGGTTATTTTGGATAGGGGCTTAGACTTTTTTATCATCACTATCCCTATTTCTTTGATCTCTTTGGAGGACCCGAGGGGCATTATTTTGTCTTCTAAAATTACCTCTATTATCAACATTCTTTGTGTTCGTACAGTTATGTTTTTCTTCAAGTTTCAACTTCTCCATTTCAACAGAAGTGATTTTACCAATTTTGTAAGTTCATCAACTTGAGGGTGGACAATAGAGGATTCTGAGGTTGAACCTTCATCCCTACCTTTCCTTCGGTCTCTATCATATTTTTCCCTAAGTTTTTCAGTTGCCAATATGTTATATTCTACTTCCAAGGAAACATCTTTCATATGAGCTAGAGAGGTATATCTTCCTTCTCTCAAAAGGAGGCAAAACTCAGGGTCAAAAGCACTGGTTTAGGTAATCTTGGCAGAGGTTTCTGTAGGATTTATTTTAGTGGGAATCTTGTTATACATTTTATTAAATCTTTTTGAGAAGTCTGAAACAAATTCCCCCACCTTCCTCTTTAGTGACCCAAATTATATAATATAATAAAGGAAATCCTTTCTATCCCCCCAATGCCTCAAGAAAACATCATCAAAATCTTCAATCCCAACAATAGATCCAGGAGCCAAACCCCTGAACCATTTTCTAATCTCACCATCAAGGATATATACAAATACCCTCATCCATACTGTTATCACATAAAGTTGTCAAACGTCATATGTGTTTAGGGATGATTTTAGGGGCTAAATTTTGCTCATGGGATAATTTTCCATGTTTTTTCCAAAAAAGAGATTTTTTATTTTTAAAATGATTTTCCCAAATTCTATAAATTATTTTACCTTTAAAATTGCCAAAATTTTATAAAAACTATATAAAATCCTTAGAAATTTGAATATTTTTACAAAAATATTGTCAAACATTTATAGTTGGCATATGAAGGATTAGTAAGATTCGCCAAGGTTTCTACATTTTAAAATAAATTTYCATCCTTAAAATYATCCCTRGTGTTTGTTGTGAATAACCAAGTCTRGACCCCTACTCTRTCTCTCTCCTTTTCKCACACCATTCCYAGKATTTTCCCCCCTTCTGGTTGATAAAGTCAATTCCCATTTC
Organism: Picea engelmannii; assembly: GCA_009831015.1. Taxonomy (NCBI): domain Eukaryota; kingdom Viridiplantae; phylum Streptophyta; class Pinopsida; order Pinales; family Pinaceae; genus Picea; species Picea engelmannii. Next base: position 22,679 of record ML788645.1, read on the forward strand.
CAATCAATTATCTGGTTTTCCCTAGTGTCTTTCTTAACTGATTCTCGGCTCAAGTTTTTTATGTTTTATTTAAAGGATGAACACATATCGTGTTTTTTGGACCAAATTACCAATCACCTTATTTAATATTGATTGAGCTCACGTCTGGTCATCCACGTGCTTTGTTTGCGCATGTATCAAACTTAAGCACAAAACACAACATTCAAAGAAGTCCATTTCAGGCTTAAAATGAAAGCAACGATCGTGTTCAATTTTCAATAGTGAAGATCCTATGAATAGTTCATATTAGCAGCTCTCGAGTTTTGAGATCTCAAATTAGTGCAAGGATTAACGACTAGACAGAGGAGCCGAAGTCCCAAAGTAAATCTGAGCCATTGAAGGCTGGGGACACGCGTCATCAGATCTCACACTTCGAAAGATTTACTTCGGAGGATTGCATCAGCAAGAAGAAGTAAACTCCCAAAATAATTAAGGACCGTTGATCTCAAACCAACAAAGACCATTGATCTTGGCAGCAACCCCGAAGTCCTAAAGGTCCCGAAGTAAATATCGGTTGTCCAAAGGAAGAGGACATGTGTCGCCAGATCTCACACTTTGTATTTCGGCACTTCGGAGGATTGTAAGAGTTATTCATTGAAAAGTCTCGAAGGCCCAAAGACTGAACTCTCGAAGTAGTTATGAGTCATTGATATTTACAGTAGGAAGAAGGGTCCATCCAAGAGCGGTGCGTGGAAACAAAATTGGGGCTTTCCCATATCGTAGATCGCAATAAGATCAATGGCTCGTGTGTATTCGACATGTCAAAATTATGTGAGTATTAGTGGCTTCTCCATTAGATGATCAATATTTACTTCAGGAATCCATACTTTAGGAGTTTTATCTCCTCCCCTCTCACTTTCATCTGATGTGTTTTCTCCTAATGTCCACATATCCTTGCCGCGTGTACTCAAATCGACGGTCGTCGCTCACTTCGGAGCTCCAACTCTACATACAGACTGCCCTTGAGCTATGAAGTGCCAAAGTAGGTGGAAATCATTAGTTCATATATGTGGCACTCTCATTAGGCATGACACTTGGAACCCATCTGTTATAGACACGTGGCATCCATTTAGCATGGACACATGGCACTCATTTCAAGAATTTTTAGACATATCTTCAAACTCATTTTTGAGTGACACGTGTCACCCCTCCTTCTATGACATGTTAGCATAGTGACATCGTCTCACCCCATTATTTGTGGGAGATCATCCCCTGGGAGGTGTTCTCATTCAAGATCCAATATTAGTGCCATCTCCATGCGTGGTTTTTAATGGATCCTAGAGTTGGTGGGAGGATAAACTTTAGCGGTGGCGCTAAACGTAGAAGGGTTTCCAAGATCGTGGATTTTCACCAGATTGATGACCACACTTCATTGTGGGGATGCAACTTGATTGATCAATAAAATTATTGAGTGGTCCCACAATCGAAACTGTGTTATAGAGAAAGAGCTATGTGGCAGAAGGTGGTGAATTGCGGGCTCAAAAGCAGTGTGACTTCAAACCACTTTCAATGGCCCCAAAATCATGTGCTTATAAGAATTTGAATCCAAGAGAAGCACGTGGCCACCCCCTAGGAATTAAGCCTCGTTGTGATGTCGAGAAAAATAGGTTAATGAAAAAGGAGTGTTGGTTCAAACCTCAACTCACTCCATAAATAGAATACATGGAATTTATGGTCGTGGAGACAGAACTGTTAGCCCAAGGTACCCCTATGGATGGTTTTTCCTGCATGTCCATGTTGATATGAGATTGTGTCTGACAAGAGGATGCATGCACAGTCTGGCAGAAGAAGATGTAGACGTAAAGCCTTGAATGGGATGGCCAGATAACACTATTGGTAGTCATGGATTGATCTGAGTATAAATAGATCAGTTTAGTATTTTGTTAAGGTTGTCAACTGGTTGAGTTGAGCTTCCTATTGTGTATTTTGATGCCATAATTTTTCTTTGGTTATGTATCAAATTTGAGACTTTCTCATTAATAGAAGTCAGCTTCTTTCATCTCTTTTTTTAAATTGTGCTGAAACACTCGAGCATGGAGGATCCAGTCAAGGGTTGTGGTTCTATTGTAATGTAGGTTTGATTACAGTATTGTTGTGACCAGTTTTAGTTAGCTTCTTTGTTATCTTATTTCCCCTTATGTTGAAAGGCTCAGGCATGGAGGATCCAATCGAGTTGTTGTAGTTGCATGGTAATGTAGGTTTGATTATTATGTTGCTATGAAACATTTCAGTGTCTGAAACTTGAGCTCAAGAGTGCTCTTGAGCCTGAGTTTTTCTTCACCAAGTTGCTTGATGCCAGATGCTCATAACAATATTTTTCACCTCTCTCACTAAGTCTTCCTTCTGCTCACACTTAAACTCAAATGATTGACTGAAGTTAATGAGGACCTCACTTCCCTGTGCATTGCTTGTCCAATTTTTTTGTTAAAATCATTCTTGTATTGAGTTTCGTCCATTTGACCTCCACTCATAAAACCAACATCTACCAAACATTATGATGGGTACCAGGCTTATCCTCTTGCAATATGAGGGTGGATATTAGTTCTAAAATTCATGGCATCATTGTTGGGGATTGAATTGAAGACACTTCCCTGGGATAGAATGACAAAGAAATTATGATTTTGAAGGTGCATCAGAAATCAGTAACTTTAAGATTGCAACTTGCACCTAGCGACTCCATTGTTTCAGTTGTGGCTCTCAAAAGCAAGCACACAAGGTATAATCCACAGCTTCCTCTGGCTACACGTGAAGCTGACCCAAAAAATATTATCAGAAAAGGAAAGATCTCTCAAGAAGGGATTTCAACTGTTGTACCAGGTAATTCTGATAATTTACATTCTTCTTCTTCAAAAACGCCAGTAATTTCATCTAATTATCCTTTTATACCATCTGTTGGAGTTTCCATAAGTTTAAATTTTTCGAGTGTCATTGTTAAATTCTCCCCTTATAGGCCTTATTTAGAAGAAATTTTTGACACCCCTATTTCCCCTAATATTGTAAAGTGGTTTATACCCAGGAACTTAGAAGATTGTCCCACCTTGGGTTTTCCTACTCCTCCTCTTGTCATAGTCACTACATCTAAATAGGGGTAAACTTATTTTCCCTTCAACCCCATATCATTCTCCCCCAACACTCAACCATTTCCTCTTTATCCTAGAAACAGAGCTGCAGTCCTACCTGCCCAGACTCCATCTCCCCTTGGTTCTCCTACAGTTCACATCCTAATGGTAGGTGCTAATCCTCATAGAAACATAATGGATGCCATTATGGCTTCTAGGTATGCCCCTCTTGTTTTAACTTAGCCCATGAATGCCCTCCCAATTGGATATTACCTCAAGTACATGCCCAAGTTTACAGCAGAGGAAGACATAATTGTTGAATAACACCTTTCATCTTTTTATAGTTATGTAGATAATCTTAATATTGAAAATGAATATGTCTGGTTGAGATTTTTTGTATAGATCCTTGATGGTGAGGCTAGAAAATGGTTCAGGGCTTGACTCCTAGATCTATCAATGGGATTGAATCTCTAGATGCTACATTTTTAAGACATTGGGGGGATAAAAAGGATTTCCTATATTATATTACAGAGTTTGGGTCACTTAAGAGAGAAGAGGGGGAATCTGTCTCAGACTTATCCAAGAGATTTAATAATATGTACAATAAGATACCCACTGATATTAATCCTACGAAAACCTCTACCAGTATCACTTATGCTAGTTCTTTTGACCCTGAGTTTTACGTCCTGCTGAGAGAAAGAAGAGCTACCTCCTTGGCTCATATGCAAGACAAAATCCTTGAAGTAGAATCCAATATATTGGCAGTTAATAAGCATAGGAGTAAGGATGATAGAGACAGGAGAAAATACATGGTTGAATCTTCAACCTCTGGTTCCTCTGCTTCCCACCCTCAAGTTGATGAGTTAACAAAGCTGGTAAAATCACTTTCTACAGAAATGAAGAAATTGAAATTTGAGGGGAAACAGGGCTAAATGAATGCCCAAAATAATGACAACAGGGGTAATTTCAAGAGACCAAATAATTCCCCTCAGATCATCCAAAGGGATCAAATAAATAGGGATAGGTATGATAAAAAAATCCAAGCCCCTCTCCAAAATAACCTAGTTACTGATGAGGAAGGAGAGGAAGAAGAAATTGATCCTAAAATCCATTGTCTTCATGACACCTCTTCATCCCCTCATTTAAATCAGTCTTCATATGAAGATTCCCTCATGGATAGAAAGCTAAATGAGATGAACAAAGGGTAAAGGACCAGTGGCAATCCAAATAGATACAACCTCAGGTCCACGAAGAAAGAGGGAAATCCTGACATTCCTGAGCAACCTACTAGAACAGAGCATCCTGTTAAGGAGGTGGTAGATAAAAACAAAGAAAAAGAGGCACAAGACCCCCAGGTAGTGGTTAAATTCCCTATCCTAGAAGCGAAGGAGGTTATGAATCCTCCCTCCTCATTTTGCTTTGAGAATGAGATTCGAAAGATTAAGATCCCTATACCTTTCTTGGAGATAGTTAAGCATGATGATTTCAAAAGGTACCTCTCTAAAGTGTTGCAGTATGAGACTTTATATTATTCCACAGATTCAGTCAACCTATAATATGAAAATCCTATTGTTATATTGGGACCTTTGGTGGAGGATAGAGATGACTCCTCCCCTCCTTTATATACCTCAATGAACATCCGTGATAAGGTGTTGCACAACTGCTTGATGGATTTAGGGGCATCTCACAATGTCATGCTTAATATTTTCATAGAGGAGCTCAGGTTGGAGGTTACAAAAACTTACCATACCCTGTACTCATTTGATTCTAGGAAGGTGAAGTGCCTCAGGGTTATCAAAGACTTGGTTGTTTCCTTGTTCCATTTGCCAATGGAAAGTGTGGTCATGGATATTGTGGTGGATGATGTCCCCCCTAAGTTTTGGATTCTCTTGTCTAGATCTTGGATTAAAATACTGAGGGTAATGTTGCAGATGGATCTTTCATATTCTATTATTCATGTGTTTGGGGGAGAGCATAGAAGGCTTTACAGGGAAGCTCAAATTTCTTACATTATCAATGATGAAGCAAATCCAACCAACCACCCCATTTTTGCAGTAGACACTGATCTAGGAAAAAGTATGTTACAACTCATTGATGGTCCTCAAACACTTATTGAAATCAGAAAGCAATCCATCACCTCTTTTGAAGACCCTCCTTCTGATATCTCTATTTGGAAAATGTTTTTTGACGGAGCCTCCTCCAGGGAAAGTGTTGGGGCTGTGGTAGTTTTCATTTCCCTGACCCAAGAGACCGTATCTTTGTCTTATAAGCTTGAATTTGAAGAAAAAAACAATGTGGCATAATATGAGGCTCTTGTTTTGGGTTTGAAATCTACCAAAGACATGAATATTGAGGAGCTAGCAGTATTTGGAGATGCTGAGTTAATTGTACATGAGGTCAGAAATATGTATCAGGCTAAGAACCCTAGGCTAAGGGCCTATAGAAACGAAGTCTAGGATCTTGTTGATAGTTTCTTCTTGGATTTAAATATATCTTTTGTTCCAATAGAGGATAACATTGTGGAATATTCCTTGGCTATTTCAGAAAATAAGTTCAGGGTTCCTTTCCCCCCTAAAATCAAGTATGATGTGGAGGTAAAATACATGACCTCTATTCTTGACAATGTCAAACATTGGAATTTTTTTTAGGATGATATTGAGATAAAAAACAATTCTTGAGATTGTGGATGAATTCTCTAATTTACATATTAATCAAGATCATGATACTGAAGGAAGTCCTCATGCTGATGTCTTCCCGAATAAAATTGATGACCATCATATTGTTCAGTTGCCAAGTAAGCATATTCCAAAGGGACTTGTCCCCTTGGAAAGATTTTTTGATAGAAATGATGTTGTTGTAAAGTTGAAAAATTAAACTAAAGAGGCTAATGTGACTGAATGCAATTTAGGATCAGAGGAGGATCCCAAATATGTCAAGTTGTCTAGTAGTCCGTCAAAGGAGCAAAGGGTTGAATATGTCAAGATTTTTAGGGAGTTTGTTGATGTTTTTTCTTGGAAATATGAATATTTAAGGACATATGACACCAACATCATTGAGAATAAGATCCATTTGAAAGAAGAGGCAAAAACTTTCAGGCATAAACTCAAACAAATAAATCTTGTGTTGCTCGATGCCCAAATCATCATCCCCTTGAGATATTTAGAATGGGTGGCTAATTTGGTACCTGTGAGGAATAAAAATGGGGAAATCAGATTATGTGTATATTTCAGGAATTTGAACATGAGCTCCAAAAATGATAACTACCCCTTGCCAAATATGGATCACATTTTGCAGAGAGTGACTGGTTCATCTAATATATCCATGATTGATGGATTTTCTGGCTACCTTCTTGAAGATAGAGAAAAGACAACCTTCACTACTCCTTGGGGCACATTCATGTATGATAAAATTCCCTTTGGATTGATGAATGCAAGAGAAACCTTCCAACAAGCCATGGACATTTCCTTCATTGGGGAAAGTGAAAAATTTGTAGTCATCTATCTAAATGACATTACAGTATTCTCAAGGTCTGATAAAGAGCATTTTCACCATCTGAAGAAATTTTTATTGAACTACAAAAGGTTTGGTCTCTCCCTCAATCCTAAGAAATCCTTGTTTTCTATGGAAGAGGGTAAATTATTGGGGCATATTGTGTCAGTTGAAGGAGTAATAATTGATCCAAGCAGATTAGAGGCCATCGAGGCCTTATATTTTCCCAGATCCAAGAAAGAGGTTCAGTCTTTCTTGGGTAAAATCAAATTTCTCAGAAGATTCATTTCTAATTTTCCTGAGTTGGTTAAGCACATTACAACCATGCTTAGAAGGGGGAGTGAGGTATAATGGACCGTTGAGTGCATACATTCTTTTGACTGAATCAAAGGGTCTCTAACTGAAGCACCTGTGCTCATCAACCCTAAATACTCTAAGGGATTTTTGATATTCTCTTTTGCCTCATCGGATACACTGGTTGTTGTTTTGCTACAGAAAAATACAGAGGGGTTAGAGAAGCCTATTTCCTTTTTCAGCAGAGCGTTAAGGGATGAAAAAATAATATATGATATCATGGAAAAGCAAGATTATGATTTGGTCAAAGCCCTCAAGGCTTTCAGAGTATACGTTCTACATTCAATAATTGTTGCATATGTCCCATTAGCCTCAGTAAAAGAGATATTGATCCATCCTGGCATAGATGGGAAGAGAAGAAAATGGATTACCAAAATTCTGTAGTTCAACCTGGAAATAAAGCCCACTAAACTGGTAAAAGACCAAGGTTTAGCCAAACTATTGGCTGAATCAAACTATAAGGATTTAGGGGTTAATTTCATAAACATAAACCAGAAAATAACCAAAATGAGATTGTTGAGGTTAACCTCAATTTGGCAGAATGCACCTGGTATAAAGATATCATATATTTTCTAGAGAAGTTGAGGCCTCCTGATGGTTTGCAAAAAAACAAGGTGAGAGATTTGAAACTCAAAGAAATCAAATATTGTATCATTGATCAAGTTTTGTACTGGAAGGATCCTCTAGGAGTTTTGTTAAGATGTCTAGACCCACAGGAAGCCCAAAGAACTATGATTGATTTTCATGATAGCTCATGTGGGGGACATCATTTTTGGAGGACCACATCTTACAAAATCCTCAGAGTTGGGTATTTTTGGCCCAACCTTTTTGCTGAAGTTTGTGCAAATATTAGATCTTATGTCAAGTGTCAAAAGTTTGTTGGAAATAAACATCTCAAATATTTTCCTTTGAAACTTGTAATGGTTTCCGGACCTTTTCAGCAGTGGGGTCTCGACTTCATTGGATAGATCCACCTAGCCTCAAGTGGTCAACACAGGTGGATTTTAACCACCACTGATTATTTCATCAAATGGATAGAATCCATCCCTATGAGGAGTGACTCCCACAAAGTAATCATAATATTTCTTGATGATATCATTTCCAGATTTGGATGTCCAACAAGGATTGTTACAGACAATGCTGCCTCTTTTAAAGATGAACCATTAATCAAGTTTTGTGAGTAGTATGGGATTACACTAGTTCATTCTACTCCCTAGTACCCTTAGGGAAATGGTTTGGCAGAGTCCTCTAAACAAATCCGCATAAATATCATCAATAAATTGTTATAAGACAACAAGAAAACCCGGGACTCAAACCTTAAATTTGCATTATGGGCTGATAGGGTTACAACCAAAAGGTCACTTGTCATTTCCCCTTTTCATCTTGTGTATGGGGTTGAGGCTATTTTTCCTGCCCATCTTTCCTTGCCTATGGAAAAATTCCTCCAGGACTACCAAGGAGAACCTGATGATATGGTCAATAGGATATTGTAGTTGGTATAAGTACAATAGACTAGGGAGCAACTGCTTGACAAAGATCAAGATCATCAACAACAAATAAAATGCGCCTTTGACAAGAAGGAAATCAAGGGAGATTTTCAGCTAGGGGATATGGTGATCAAGTGGGATTCCCCCAAGCAAGACAAAGGAAAACATGGTAAATTTGAAGCCTTATGGATTGTTCCTTTCAATATTTCTGGGTGATTTTCAAATAACACTTATAAATTGCAGAACTTGGAAGATTCTGAAGTTTTTGGTGGCCCTATCAATGGGCACTTTCTGAAAGAGTATTTTTTTTAATCCATGATCGGATTTCCACCAGTGTAATTACCACTTCCCTTTTTATTTCTATTTTGAATAAGAGACTCCATAACCCAAAGCTAAGGCATTGGAACTGTGTGTTCTTGGCATCTCGTAGGGAGCATGCCATCCCTTATGGAGCCAAATGTTATCACATAAAGTTGTCAATGGTCATATGTGTTTGTTTTGAATACCCAATTATGCACCCCTACTCCATCTCTCTCTCTTTTTCACACCATTCCTAGGATTTCCCCCCCTTCTATTTGATAAAGTCAATTCCCCTTTTTGATCAATGATCTGGTTTTCCCTAGTGTATTTCCTAACGGATTCTCGGCTCAAGGTTTTTCGGTTTTCTTTAAAGGATGAACACATATCATAATTTTTGGGCCAAATTACAAGTCACCTTATTTGATATTGATTGAGCTCATGCCTGGTCATTGAATTCCTTGTTTTTTGTAGGTATCATCCTTAAGCACAAAACACAACATTCAAAGTAGTCCATTTCGGGCTTAAAATGCATGCATCGATCGAGTTCAATTTTCAATAGTGGAGATCCCATGAATAGTTCAGATCAACGGCTCTTGGGCGATTAGGATATCAAAGTAGTGCAAGGATTAATGACTAGACAAAGGAGACGAAGTCCTGAAGTAAATCTAAGCCATTGAAGGATGAGAACACGCATCATCGAATCTCACACATCAAAATATTTACTTCGGAGGATTGCGCGAGAAAGAAGAAGAAAAATCTCGAAGCCTGAACTCCCAAAATAATTGAGGATCATTGATCTCAAACCAATAAGGAATGTTTTTCTTGGTAGCATCCCCGAAGTCCTAAAGGTCCCCAAGTAAATCTCTCTTGTCCAAAGCAAGAGGACTCGCAACGCCAGATCTCACACTTCAGATTTCAACACTTCAAAGGATTGTAATATTTGTGCATTGAAAAGTCCCGAAGGCCCGAAGACTGAACTCCTGAAGTAGTTGTGAGCCATTGATATTCGCAGTAGGAAGCAGGTTCCATCTAATAGCGGCACGTGGCAACAAAAGTGGGGCTTTCCCAAATCGTAGATCGCGATCATATTGAAGGCTCGTGTGTATTCGGCATGTCAAAATTGCATGAGGATTAGTGGCTAGGTAGAATCCCCAGAGTTGTAGATCATGCGACATGCGTCCTTCTCCATCAGATGGTCAATATTTACTTCAGGAATCCGGAATTCGGGATTTTTATCTCCTCTCCTCTCACTTTCATCTACAACCTTTTTTCCTAAATTCCACAGATCCCTGTCGTGTGTCCTCATATTGACGGTCGTCGTTCACTTTAGAGCTCCAAATATACATATAGACCACCTCCGAGCTCTGAAGTTCCAAAGTAGGTGGCAGTCATTAGTTCATAGATCTAGTGCTCTCATCAAGAATGAAACTTGGCACCCATATGTTAGAGACACGTGGCATCCATTTAGCATTGACACATGGCACTCATTTCAATCATTTTTAGACATATCTTCAAACTCATTTTCGAGTGAAACGTGTCACCCCTCCTTCCGCGACATGTCATCATAGTGACGTCAGGCCGCCCTGTCAGCTATGGGAGATCATCCTCCAAGAGGTTTTCTCGTTCAAGCACCAATATTAACACCATCTCCATGAATGGTTTTTAATTGATCCTAGATTTGGTGGGTGGATAAATTTTAGTGATGGTGCTAAAAGTAGCAGGGTTTTCCAAATCGCAGATTTTCACTAGATTGATGACCACGCTTCATTGTAGGGATGCAACTTGCTCGATCAATAAAATTATTTAGTGGTCCCATAATTGAAACCATGGTATATAGAAAGAGATACATGGCAGAATGTGGTGAATTGGGGGATCAAAAAACTCAGTCACAAGAACTTCTTGAACTTAAAGTTTAAAATATTGAAAAACATTCATAGAAACATTATAATCAAACATCCATTATAACACAAACACAACATCTCATATGTATCATCTAGTCATGATAATTTCAGAATAAGAAGAAACAATATGATGAAAGGAAACTGAATTTTATTAATGAAAATATGTCAAGTCTCATATATAACTAGAGAACAACTCTGTTTAGTCAAAATATTAAAAAAAGGGAGCTCTTCTCAACCATCCAAACCTCTCATATCATTCATCTAATGTATTTATAATCAAAATAGTAGACAAAATCTAGGGATGCGAGTTGGCCTTCCTATCCTAGGATTCTCCTAAAAAAGATACAAGTCTAACATATGTACCAACAGATTTAAAAAACTGCTAAAATAAAGGAGCCTATTGGCAACCACTCTAACAAAACATGAACGACATGTCTTGTTGCTTGGATGCATATTCTCCAGTTCCATGTGTCCTCCAATATCGTATGTTGATCTCCAACTGCCACGTGTTGATCTTTGGTTCCTTCCAAATCATCAAAACTCAAGAGGAAGAAATGAATTCAAAACCTCTAACTATAATGGCTAGTTCGTAGCCATTCCATAGCTCCCTTTGTAAAAATGCTCTGCATATTCTGTAGTGCATTTATTCTTGTTTTCTATGTGATATACTGGTCATGGTATGTTAATGTTTTTCTTCTCCTCATGACGTTCCTTTGATGATTTGGATTAATGGCCATTTTTTTTCCATGCACTGCTCTCAGATTGGATATTAGATGTGATATAAGAATGTGATTGTGGAAGTTGTCAAGGGTGGTTTCGATCCACACCTCTCCAACTCCCTCAATCCACCACCAACTTCCATGTACCTCTCTAGTTATACCATGGTTTCGATTGTGGGACTGATCTAGGATGTTAACGTTCGATCAATTTTTGTCTCCGCAATGAAGTGTGGTCATCGATCTTGTCACAATCTATGATATGGGAACACCCTACTTTTGTAGTGCCCCTGCTAAAGTTTATTTGTCAACCAAATCCAGAATCATTTTAACCATGTTTAGATATGGTGCCAATTTTGGTGTTCGGGAGCTTTGGATGCTGAGCAGGAATACCTCCTGGAGGACGATCTCCTAAATCTGACATGGTGGCTTGACATCATTCCACTGACGTGTCATGGAACGAAGGGTGAAACATGTCATGTGGAAATGGGTGAATGATGCAACTAAATGACTTGGAATGAGTGCCACGTGTCATTACTGATGAGTTTTCCACGTGTCTCAACTAATGGTTTCCACGTGCTTCGACACTTTGGGCCTTGAGAGTTTTCAATTGTGAAGCATGAAATTCTCCCGGAGTAGTATGGGACCAGAGTGACGTGGTGGCCTGACATTATATGATGTCACAGTTGTTGATGTGTCACAAAAGGAGAGTGATACGTGTCACTCAAGAATGAGAAGATGACATGCCCAAAGGTGCCTGAACTGAGTTCCACGTGTATGTGCCATATGGATTCCACATACTTCAGCAGATGAGCACCATGCATTTGAACTAATGAGTGCCAAGTGTCTTCAACACTTAGGTGTTCAGGATTTTTTGCATGCATATTTTGTATAACTATCGAAGTAGTATGAGCATGGAGTGATGTGGTATCCTGAAATGATTTCCATGTCTCATCAACGGATGAGTGTCACGTGCTTCGACACTTCGGGGCTTCTGTTTGGTCATTAAGCCTTACGCGACTTTGAAACTCTGAATGCATGAGAGTCATTAATCTGAACTGTACATGGGATCTCCACCATTGAAAATTGAACCTGTCTATTTGCTTGTATTTCAAGACCAAATTGGATTGCTTTGAATGTTGTATTTTGTGCTCATGGTTGTTTCCTGTTCAAAAAAAGGACTTGGTCGACTTGCTGTGAGCTTAATCAATGGAAAAAAATATGACTTGTAATTCGAACCAAATCACAATATGTGTTTATGCTTCAACAAAAACAAAAAAATATTGTGCAAATAATCAGTCAAGAAAGACACTAAGGAAAACCAAGTTATTGAACAAAAGGGAAACCAAGTTTATCAACTAGAAGAGGAAAAATTTCTAGGAAGGTATGAGAAAAAGAGAGAGACGGGGTAGGGGTGCATACTTAGGTCTTAACAACAACTATATGTGACCCTTGACAACTTCATGTGATAACATTAGCTCTATAGGGGATGACATGCTCCATGTTAGCTGCTAAGAACAAGCAACTTCAGTTTCTTATCCTAGGGCTATGGGGTCATTTATTCAAACAAAAAATAAAAAATAAAAAGTGATATTTACAATGAATGGAAAACCAATCATGGCTTAAGAAAAATATTTCTTCAGAAATTTCCCATTTACAGGGCCACCAAAAAATTCATAATCCTCCAAGTTCTACAATTTATAAGTGTTATTTGAAAATACCTCAGAAATCTTGAAAGGACCAATCCACGAGGCTTCGAATTTACCATGTTTGCCTTTGTCTTGCTTGGGTGCATCCCACTTGATCACTATATCTCCCAGTTGGAAATATTCTTTGCTTACCTTCTTGTCAAAGGCTTGCTTGATGGTGTTGTGATTTGTCAATACGCTTCTTGGATCAATTCTTACTCCTTCTATTGATACAATGTGCCCCAATAACTTACCTTCCTTCATAGAAAAAAAAGACTTCTTAGGATTGAGAGAGAGACCAAAATTTCTACACTTCAGGAAGACCTTTTTCAAATGATGATAATACTCTTTATCAAATTTTGAGAACATTGTAATGACATCTAGATATATGAATACAAACTTTTCCTTCTCCCCAATGAAGGAAATGTCCATTTCTTGCTGAAAGGTCTCTCCTGCATTCATCAATCGAAAGGGAATTTTATCATACATGAATATGCCCCAAGGAGTAGTGAAAGTTTTCTTCTCTCTATCTTCAAGAAAGACAAAGATCTGATTGTATCCAGAGAAGCAATCAATCATATACATCCTATATGAACCAATCACTCTCTGCAAAATGTTCTCCATCTTTGGCAAGGTGTAATTATCTTTCTTGGAGCTTCTATTCAAATTCATGAAATCAACACAAAGTCTGATTTCCCCATTTTTATTCCTTACAGGGACCAAGTTAGCCACCCACTCAGAGTATCTCAAAGAAATAATGATTTTGGCATCCAACTTCTTCACTTCTTTTTCCATTATAGGAAGCAGCATGGGATTTATATGTCTAATTTTTTTCCGAAAAGGATTGGTATCCTCTTTCAAAGGTATTTATGTTCAATGATGTTTGTGTCATATGTTCTTAAATCTTCATATTTCCAGGAAAACATATCAACAAACTCCTTTAAAAGCTTAACATACTCAGTGATTTGTTATTTTGACAAGATGCTAGACAACTTAACACACTTTGTATCCTCCTCTGTACCTAAATTGCATTCAGTCACATCATCATTTTCATTTGAACCTTTAACCTTTACAACAAAATCATTTTTGTCAAACAATCTCTCCAAGGGGACTAGTTCTTTTGGAATATGGTTTCTGGGAAACTGAACAATATGATGGTCAACAATTTTATTCAGAAAAATATCAGCATGAGGGATTTTTTCAGTATCATGATCTTGATCAATATGTAAGGAAGAAAACTCATCCATAGTCTCAAGAAATATATTTATCTTAATATCATCCTCAAAACCTTCCAATGTTTGACATTGTCAGGTATAGAGGGTCTATACTTCACTTCCACATCATATTTGAATTTAGAGGGCAAAGGAACTATGAAATTACTCACTGAAAAAACCAAGGAATATTCCATAGTGTTCTTCTCTCTTGGAGCAAAAGAGATATTAAAATATAAGAAGAAACTATCAACAAGATCCCAAACTTCATTTTTGTAAGTCCTTAACCTGGGGTGTTTAGCTTGATACATATTTTTGACTTTATGAAAAATTAATTCAGCATCTCCAAATATTGTTATTTCCTCAATCTTCATGTCTTTAGCAACCCTCAAACCCAAAACAAGAGCCTCATATTCTGCCACATTGTTTGTAGATTCAAATTCAATCTTGTAAGACAAATATATGGTCTCCTGGGTAGGGGAAATAAATACTACCACAACACCAACACTCTCCTTATAAGAGGCTCCATCAAAAAACATCTTCCAAACAGAGGTATAAGGAGGAGGATCCTCACAAGAGTTAAGAGGATTTTTTTTTATTTCAATAGGTGGTTGAGGAGCATCAGTGAGTTGTAATATACTGGATCTTAAATCAATATCAACTGAAAAAATAGGGTGGTTGGTAGGATTTTCTTCATCACTAATGATGTAAGATAGTTGTGCTTGCCTATAAAGCCTTCTATGTTCTCCCCCAAATACAGGAATGGTGGCATATGAAAGTTCCATCTGCAAAGTTACCACTAGTATTTTGATCCAAGATCTTGATAAGAGCATCCCAAACTTAGTGGGGACATCAACCACCAAAATATCCATGACCACACTTTTCATTGGCAATTGGAATAGGGTAACAACTAGGTCTTTAATAACCCCAATACACTTCACATTCCTGGAATCAAATGAGTATAGGTCATGGTAGTTTTTTTTAATTTCCAACCTGTTAGCATTAGAAGTCACTCCTGGATTGTGGCAAAAGTAGAGCCCAATTCCCATCAGTTTATGTCACAAATAATTTAATGGGGTGGTCAAATAGATAGAGACCCAGGAAGGTATCACATTAACTCAGAAAACCGGGCCTGTTATGTACGACAGAAGAGGTATTGATCTAACTTTCATCAGTGGGTTGATTATAAAATGAGAATATGGAAGACTTAGTAGGAGGAGTGAGAAAGAGTGCCTTGGGCATCGGGCCTTTCGGCAGCTTGAGGAGGAAAAATCCAGAATGCAAGATCCTCTTGGTTCAGAGTTTCAGAGGAGCTGAAAGGTAACTTGACTGGATCTTCCAATTCCAAATCATTCAGCGTTGATAAAATACAAGAACTGATTAGAAACAATGCAACTATTATAGTGATCCAACCTACATCATCCTATAACAGCGCAACTCGACTAGATCCTCCAATTCCATGTTGTTCTAACACAATGTAAACAGAGAGATGGAAAGAGGCTAACATTCATAAGACAAGAAATATCAAGTATTAATACATAACTAGAGCAACCAGTGCTTCATCAAACTTTACAATCGGGAGCCTCACTCAACCATCGACCTTTACAAAAATGGAAAAATTGCCTACATATACTCACAGCAAAACAACAACAGCAAAAATGAGACATTGCATTAAAAACATTGCATTTGCATGTCTACTGGCAGTCTGCACATGCAGACTTTGAACAATTGTGCACTTATGACATACGCAATCAGACTCCTGACAACCTTGCGGAAGAAATGACATGCCTTTAATCCTTTGCCGGACTTTCCATTTATAGCGTTGACGATGTCTAACCACCTCCAACAACTTCAATAACTGCTTCCTTGGGATCGGGAGCAGCCCCGGTCAACCCTTCCCTTTAGGACGTGGAGGTATTCTCATGGTGCCACCTGGATTGGCTGAACAATCTAATGGATAAGGCATGGAGTCTGGTGCGAAGACTGGGGCACATGGTGGTGCATGAACAAAGGCTAGGAAGGGATGATTTGGCATGATTTGTGTGGAAAGGGAAAGGGAAGTGATCAAGGAGACGACAGGGGTGAGACACATGGAAAGAGGGAGGATATAAGAAAAAGAGCATAGGTGATGGGATATAATGGTAAAGGGGGACACATTATTTATGGCGGGATGACGTGGAAGGGAGAAGGATAGATGTCAAAGGATGAGGAGGAGCGAAAGGAAGTGGGACACATCACGCAGACAAGTGGGTAACTGATGGCATAGGAGGTGACATGATGGGGGGGGGCACGACAAAACCACTCCATTCCAGACCCCCCCCCCCACTTTATTAAAGACAGAATGGAAAAGGGGGTCTGGAATCGACTGAGGGCCATTGATCTAGGTGCCCCAATCTTGACCGTTTGAGAGATGCGCACCCAATTCTAGACCCACCCCCCCCCCTCCATTAAAGGTAGAATGACGATGGGGGTCCGGAATGAAATTTTGGCTGCAGATCTAAGTGGGCAGATCTTGATCATCCAAACCTGCATGCTCGTTAAAATGATGCACCAACCCCTTTTAAAACTTTGGGACAAATGAGTTTTCCAAATCCCTCTTTTCGCCTAAGGGGATGCTTCCCCTAGGAAAATACCCTGTACATGATTATGTGCTAACATTAGGATTCATGGGGGATGGTACACCCTCTGTGGGCTATCGAGAACTATTTTGTAGCTTCAGTGCCTTGCTGTTGGGCTATGGAGTCGTATAAAAACATAAGGATAAAAGAAAAACAATATTTACAAACACAGAAGAGCCATGTGTGGCTCAAGAGAAACATCTCTTCAGGAAATGCCCATTCACAGGGCCATTGAAAACTTCTTGACCCTTCAAATCTCGTAACCTGTAGGTATTATTTGAAAATACTTCAGAGATTTTGAAGGGCCCAACCCATAGGGATTCAAATTTGTCGTGCTTTCCCTTGTCTTTCTTAGGATCATCCCATTTCAATACCAAATATCCCATCTGGAAATCTTCCTTTTTGGCCTTCCTGTCAAAAACCTGCTTGATCTTTTGTTGATGGTCCTGAATTTTGTTCATTGCCTACTCTCTGGCCTGTTGGACCTCTACCAGTTGATGAATTCTTCTGATCATATCATCAGGCTCTCCTTGATAATCCTGGAGGAATTTTTCTACATGCATGGATAGCTAAGACAGAAAAATAGCTTGTGTCCCATAAACCAATTGGAAAGGGGAGATGCCTATGGATCTCTTTGTGGTCACTTGATCATCCCATAGAGCGAATTTAAGCTTTGAATTCCAGGCCTTTTTGTTGTCCTCTAATAGTATTTTGATGATCCTTATCAGGATTTTGTTGGAGGACTCTGCTAAACCATTGCCCTGGGGATAGTATGGGGTGGAGTGAATCAGTTTGACCCCAAATTGCTCATAGAATTTGACTAATGGTTCAGATTTGAAATATGTTGCGTTATCAATAACAATCTTGCTTGGGTAGCCAAATCTTGTGATGAGATCCTCCAGGAACCCAATGATTACCTTATGGGAAGCACTCCTTGTGGGGATAGCTTCTATCCACTTGGTAAATAAATCCATGGTAGTCAATATCCATTTGTGTTGTCCACTAGAAGCAGGGTGGATCTCCCCAATAAAGTCTAGGCCCCAATGCTGGAAAGGTCTCGAAACAACCACAGGTTTTAAAGGCAGAGATTTGAGCTGTTGCTTTCCTGAGAACCTTTGGCATTCGATGCAAGCTCTGACCTCTCTGCAGATGTCAGTGAATAAGGTGGGATAGTAGTACCCATCCCTGAGAATTTTGTATGCTTTGGTTTTCCAGAAATGGTTCCCTCCACATAGGCTATCATGAAATTCAACAATGATCCTTTGAGCCTCTTGTGGATTCATACATTTTAAAAGCACCCACAGGGGGTCTTTCCAATATAGAACTCAATCAACCAGGCAATACTTGACTGCTTTGAGCTTTAAAGATCTTTCCTTGTTTCTTTGTAGGCCATCAGGAAGCTACAACTCTTGCAGAAAATATATGACATCCTTGTACCAAGGACATCGCGCCAATGGGGGTTCTACTTGAGGGTCTACACCAAATAGCTGATTCTGCTGATTTTTTGAGCATTCATTAATGAAACTTACCCCCAAAGCTTTGCAATTTGCTTCAGCCAACATCTTGGCTAAACCTTGACCTTTGATCAATTTGGTAGGCCTTATCTCCAGATCAAACTTCAGGATCTTGGCTATCCATTTACGCCTCCTCCCGTCTATGTCAGGCTAAATAAGAATGTCCTTCACAGTAGTTAAGGGAACATAGGCAATGATTTTTTACTGTAGGACATAGACTCTAAAATATTTGAGAGCTCTCACCAGGGCATAGGCCTGCTTCTCCATGATGTCATACTTGACCTCAACATCCCTTAACGCTCTGCTAAAATAGGCAATAGGTTGCTCCAGCCCGACATCAGTTTTTTGTAGTAAAACAGCAGCCAATGTGTTAGATGAGGCAAAGGAGAAAATAAGGAAATCCTTTGAGTAACTGGGACTGATAAGCACAGGAGCTTCAGTCAATGGTTTCTTTATCTTCTCAAAGGAATTTCAAGCCTCAGAAGTCGATCTTACTTCATTTCCCTTTCTCAACATAATCGTTATAAGCTTTACCATTTCAGCAAAGTTAGAAACAAACCTCCTTAGGAAATTAATTTTTCCAAGGAAAGACTGGACTTCTTTCCTGGATCTTGGGATTGACAAGGCTTGGATTGCTTCAACTCTACCAGGATCAATATTGACTCCCACTGCTGATACTATATGGCCCAGTAACTTTCCCTCCTTCATGGCGAACAGAGATTTTTTGGGATTCAATGAAAGGCCAAAACTCCTGCATTTCAGAAAAACCTTCCTGAGATGACAAAAATGTTCTTTATCATATTTGGAAAAGTCTATGATGTCATCCAGATAGATGACAACAAACTTATCCCTTTCCCCAATGAAATCTATGTCCATGGCTCGCTGAAACATTGCCCCTGCATTCATCAATCCAAAGGGCATTTTAGCATACATGAATGTGCCCCATGGAGTGGTAAACATTGTATTTTCTCTATCCTCAGGCATAATAGAGATTTGATTGTAGCTAGAGAAGCCGTCAATCATGGAAATCCTGGATGATCCTGTCACCCTCTGCAATATATGTTCCATCTTTGGCAGGGGGTAATTGTCCTTCCTTGAGCTCCTGTTCAGGTTTCTAAAATCAACACAGAGCCTGATTTCCCCATTCTTCTTCCTTACTGGGAACAAATTGGCCACCCATTCTGAATATCTCAATGGTACGATGATCTGGGCGTGTAGCAACTTCTTCACCTCTTTCTCCATGATAGGCAGCAACATAGGATTGATCTGTCTTAGTTTCTGCCTAAATGGATTTGCCTCCTTTTTCAATGGGATTTTATGCTCAATGACAGAAGTGTCATAAGTTTTGAGGTATTCATAGGTCCAGGTGAAAACATCCACAAACTCCCTCAATAATTCAGCGTACTCAACCTTTTACTCCTTTGTCAGACTTCTTGACAATTTGACAAACTTGGGTTCATTCTCAGTACCAATGTTGCACTGAGTTGTATCACCATCATCATCTGAGATTTTATCCTTCAATGCCACATTGTTTCTATCAAAAAGCCTTTCCAAAGGAACCAGTCCCTTTGGAATATGATTGTTGGGCAGTTGTACAATGTCACGCTCTACAATATTTCTCAGAAAATTACCGTCATCAAGTTTTTCTTTGGAAATAGGGTCTTGATCAATATGCAGTACCGAAAATTATTCAACAGTCTCCAAAAATATTTTGATATCAAGATCATCCTCGAACACCTTCCAATTTTTGACATTGTCAGGTATGGAGGGTCTGTATTTTACTTCTACATCATATCTGAATTTGGGTGGTAGGGGCACTTTGAAATTGCTTGCTGATGTAGCCAGAGAATCAACCACTGTGTTCTTCTCTCTTGGAATGAATGAAATGTTAAATTCCAGGAAGAAATTGTTGATTAGGTCCCATGCCTCATTTCTGTAACTCCTGAGTCGAGGATGCTTGGCCTGATAGGAATTTATGATCTACTGGACTATCAATTCTGCATCTCTGAATACTACTACCCCTTGAATCCCCATTTCCTTTACATCTCTTAAGACTAAAACTAGGGCTTCATATTCTGCCACATTGTTGGTTGTCTCAAACTCTAGCTTGTATGAAAGAGATACGGTTTCCTGAGCAGGTGACACAAAAAACACTCCGGCACCAGCTCCTTCCCTGGAAGAGGCTCCATCAAAGAACATTTTCTAGACATTGATGATGGGGGGAGAAATTTCATGAGAAGTAGTGGGATGCTTTCTGAGTCTTAGAAGAGGCACGGGAGTGTTAGTAAGTTGCAGTAAACTGGAATGTAAATCAATGTCGGGAGAAAAGATAGGATGGTTTGTAGGATTGGCTTCGTCACTAATTATGTAGGCCAGCTGGGCTTCCCTGTACAGTCTCCTATGTTCCCCCCCAAATAGTGGAATAGTAGCATAAGTTAGGTCCATTTCCAAGGTTCCCCCAAGTCTTTTTATCCAGGATCTTGACAACAACATACCAAACTTGGGGGGAACATCAGCCACTACAATATCCATGACCACACTTTTCATGGGCAGTTGAAACAAGGTCACAACCAGATCTTTGATGACTCCTAGACATTGAACTTTCCTTGAGTCAAAGGAATAGAGGTCATGATATGTTCGGGTAACTTCTAGTCCTAATTATTCCATGACAGTTTTGGGCATGAGATTGTGGGAATCCCCTGAATCCATCAAACAGTTGTGAAACACCTTGTCATGTATGTTCAAGGATGTGTAGAAGGGAGGGGATGAATCATTTATGTCTTCTACCATAGGACCTAGGATGACTGTAGGATTTTCATCTTGCAAATTGATTGAGTTTGTGGGATGGCATGAGGTATCAGACTGTAATAGTTCGGAGAGGGGTTTTTTTAACACATCATGTTTGATCAGTTCAGAGAGGGGCATAGGGATTTCGATTTTTGAATTTCATGCTCAAATTTAAAAGAGGATGTGAACTTTGGAATTTCCCTTACTTCAGGAACATGAATCTAGACCATTGGAGAGAGGGGTTGGGCCTTCTTACCTTTGTTTTTGTCTGCTACTTCATTAGCAGGTTTCTCCATTCTAGTGAGTTGTTCAGGAAAATCAGGTTCTCCTGTCTTCTTCTTGGATATTAGGTTATACTTGTTTTGGCTACTGCTAGCCTTGTCTCCCTTACTTAGCTCATTTAGCTAACTGTCCATGAGATATTCCTCGTATGTTGATTGAGTGAGATGAGGAAAAGAAGAAGTATCTCCAAAGCAGTGGATTTCAGGATCAAGCTCGTTTATTTCCCCTTCTTCATCATTAGCGACAAAATTATTTTGAAGAGGGGCCTGAATCTTATGATCTTCTCTGTCTCTTCCCCTTTGGTCCCTTTGCATAATTTGGGGAGCATTATTATTTGGCCTCCTGAAATTTCCTTTGTTTTCGATATTCTAAGGATTTCTGTATGTTTGCTTCCTCTCCACCTTCATTTTCTCCATCTCTGCAGATAGAGACTTCACTATCTTGGTCAATTCATCCACTTGAGGGTGAGGCATAGAGGGGCCAGAAGTTGAGGCTTCAAATCTTCCCTTTCTCCTGTCTGCATCAGTCTATCAATTGCCAATACATTAGATTCCACTTCTATGGCCACATCTTTCATTTCAGCTAGGGAGGTAGCTCTTCTTTCTCTCAATAGAAGGAAGAATTCAGGGTAGAAAGAATTAGCATAAGAGATTTTAGCAAAGGCTTCGGTGGGTTTTATCTCAGCAGGGATCCTATAATACATCTTATTGAATCTTTTGGAGAAGTCAGAGATAAACTCTCCTTCCTTTTTCTTCAAGGACCCAAACTCTGTCATGTAATACATGAAATCTTTTTTATCTCCCCACTGCCTCAGGAACGCATTATCTAGAGCTTCAATCCTAGCAATAGATCCGGGGGCCAATACCCTAAACCATTTCCTTACCTCACCATCAAGGCTCTGGATGAAGACACTCATCCAGACATATTCATTTTCAATGTTTAGGTTGTTTTCATAACTATAGAAGGAAAAAAGGTGCTCTTTCGTAGTTATGTCCTCTTCCCCAGTGAATTTAGGCATATATTTCAAGTAATCTCCAGCAGAGAGAGGATTCATAGGTTGAGGTAGGATTAAGGGCGTATATCTGGCAGCCACTATGGCATCCATTTTGTTTAGAGGGGGATTAGCACTTGCCATAGGAACAATAGGTATAGGGGAACTAGGATGAGACGAGGTTTGAATCGGAAAGACAGGAACTGAGCTGACAGGATGGGAGGGGAACAACAAAAAATTTGGAAAACAAGTTTGTGGGCTAAAAGGGACATAAGTTTCCCTTTCTTCAACAACTGTGGTAATAGGAGAAGGGGTGGTAAAACTCGGGGTAGGAAAATATTCAGAGGTGTTGGTTCTGAGCCAGGGTACCACCTTGGGAGAGAGGGGAGTGACAAGGGTTTATCCTACCAATTCAAGATCAGGAGGAGAAAACTTAGAAGGAACACTCCCAAAATTTAGACTACGGGAAACTCCAACAGAAGGTAAATAAACAGGAAGAGATGAAGGTGTTGGAGTTTCTATAAAATCATGAAAATCATCAAAAATACCTGGTTTAGCAGTAGAAGTACCTCCTCCAGAGGACTTTCCCTTTCTGATAATCTTCTCCGGGTCAGCTTCAGGTGGTGCTAACGATAGCTGAGGACTAGACCTTGTATGCCTACTTCTAGAAGCCATGGCTGGAACAATGGGGTCGCCCAACGGAGTTGCGTCAGTGGAGTCACTAGGTGCATAGTAGCAATCTCAATAGTTTTGATATCTAATGCACCTTTAGAATCAACTAATCATTGGCGTTCAATCCTGGAGAAGATATTCAACTACGTCCCCGACAGCGGCGCTAGAAATGTTAGCGTCAGAAGTCACTCCTGGATTGCGACAGAAGCAGATCCCAACGCCCATCAGTTTATGTCACAAATAATTTAATGGGGTGGTCGAATGGATAGAGACCCAGGAAGGTATCACTTTAACTCAGAAAATTAGGCCTGGTATGTAAGACAGAAGAGGTCTTGATCTAACTTCCATTAGTGGGTTGATTATAAAATGAGCAAATGGAAGACTTAGTAGGAGGAGTGAGAAAGACTTCCTTGGGCATTAGGCCTTTCGACAACTTGATGAGGAAAAACTTAGAATGCATGATCCTCTTGGTTCATAGTTTCAGAGGAGATGAAAGGTGACTTGACTGGATCTTCCAATTCCAAATCATTCAGCGTTGAGAAAATACAAGAACTGATTAGAAACAATGCAACTATTACAGTGATCCAACCTACATCATCCTATAACAACACAACTCGACTAGATCCTCCAATTCTGAGCTATTATAACACAGTGTAAATAGAGAGATGGAAAGAGGCTAACATTCATAAGAAAAGAAATCTCAAGTGCCAGTACATAACCAGAGCAATCAGTGCTTCATCAAACTTTACAATCGGGATCCTCACTCAACCATTGACCTTTACAAAAATGGAAAAAATGTCTACATATACTCACAGCAAAACAACAACAGCAAAAATGAGACATTGCATTAAAAACACTGCGTCTACATGCCTATTGGTAGTCTGCGCATGCAGACTCTGAACGATCGTGCACTTATGACAGATGCAATCAGACTTCTGACAACCTTGCGGAAGAAAAGACATGCCTTTAATCCTTTGTTGGACTTTCCATTTATAGTGGAGACGATGTCTAACCACCTCCAACAACTTCAATAACTACTTCCTTGGGATCGAGAGAAGCCCCGGTCAACCCTACCCTTTGGGATGTGGAGGTCTTCTCATGGTGCCACCTGGATCGGTTGAACAGTCTAATGGATAAGGCATGGAGGCTAGTGCGAAGATTGGGGAAGATGGTGGTGCATGAATGAAGGCTAGGTGGGGATGACTTGGCATTCTCGGTGTGGAAAGGGAAAGGGGAGTGATCAAGGGGATGACAGGGGCGAGACACATGGAAAGAGGGAGGATACAAGAAAAAGAGCATAGGTGACAGGATATAATGGTAAAGGGGGACACATTATTTATGGCGGGATGACATGGAAGGGAGAGGGACAGATGTTGGAAGATGAGGAGGAGTGAAAGGAAGTGGGCCATGTCACGCAGACAAGTGGGTAACTGATGGTAGGGGAGAATACATCATAGGAGGCGACACGATAGGAGGGGGGCCCATGACAAAACCACTCCATTCCGTACCCCCCCCCCTTTATTAAAGGCAGAATGGAAAAGGGGGTCCGGAATCAACTGAGCATCGTTGATCTAGGTGCCCCAATCCTGACCGTTTGAGAGATGCCCGCCCAATTACGGACGCCCCCCCCCCCCTCTGTTAAAGGTATAACAACGAGGGGGGTCCAGAATGAAATTTTGGCCGCAGATCTAAGCGGGCAGATCTTGATCATCCAAACACATGCTCATTAAAATGACGCACCAACCCCTTTTAAAACTTTGGGATTAAATCCTTTTTATCCTCCTAATGCCTCAAGAAAGCATCATAAAAGATTCAATCCCAACAATAGATCCAGGAGTCAAACCCCTGAACCATTTTCTAGCCTCACCATCAAGGATCTGTACAAATACCCTCATCCATATTGTTATCACATAAAGTTGTCAAAGGTCATATGTGTTTGTTGTGAATACCCAAGTCTACACCCCTACTCCATCTCTCTCTTTTTTGCACACCATTCCTAGGATTTCCCCCCCTTCTAGTTGATAAAGTCAATTCCCCTTTCCAATCAATGATCTGGTTTTCCCTACTATCTTGCTTAACTTATTCTCATCTCAAGGTTTTTATGTTTTCTTTAAAGGATGAACACATATCATGATTTTTGGTCCAAATTAACAATCACCTTATTTAATATTTATTGAGCTCACATATGGTCGTCCAAGTCCTTTGTTTGTGCATGTATCATCCTTAAGCACAAAACGAAACATTCAAAGCAGTCCATTTCGAGCTTAAAATGCGAGCAACGGTCGGGTTCAATTTTCAACAGTGGAGATCCCATGAATAGTTCATATCAGTGGCTCTCAAGCAATTGGGATCTCAAATTAGAACAAGGATTAACGACCAGACAGAGGATCCGAAGTCCTGAAGTAAATCTGAGCCATTGAAGGCTGAGGACATGCATCATCGGATCTCACACTTCGGAAGATTTAATTCGGAGGATTGTAGGAGAAAGCAAAAGAAAAATCCGGAAATAATTGAGGTTTGTTGATCTCAAACCAATAAGTAAAATTGATCTTGGTAGAAACCCCGAAGTCATAAAGGTATTGAAGTAAATCTTGGTCATCCAAATCAAGATGACATGCGGCGCCAGATCTCACACTTCGTATTTCAGCACTTTGGAGGATTGTAAGAGTTGTGCATTGAAAAGTCTCGAAGGCCCAAAGCCAGAACTCCATAATTAGTTGTGAGTCATTGATATTTACAGTAGGAAGAAGGGTCCATCCAAGAGTGGTGCGTGGAAACAAAAGTGGGGCTTTCCCATATCGTAGATTGCGATAAGATCAATGTCTTGCATGTATTCAGCATGTCAAAATTGTGCTAGGATTAGTGGCTTCTCCATTGAACGATCAACATTTACTTCAGGAATACAGACTTTAGGACTTTTATCTCCTCCCCTCTCACTTTCATCTGAAGAATTTTATCCTCAAGTCCACATATCCCTGTCGTGTGTCCTCAAATTGATGGTCGTCATTCACTTCAGAACTCCAATTCTACATACAGACTACCCCTGAGATCTGAAGTGCCAAAGTAGGTGGTAGACATCAGTTCAGATATGTGGTGCTCTCATTAGGCATGACACTTGGCACCCATATGTTATAGACACTTGGTATCCATTTAGCGCTGACACATGACACTCGTTTCAATCAGTTTTATACATATTTTCAAACTCATTTTTGAGTGACACGTGTCACCCCTTTGTCTGCGACATGTCAGCATAGTGACATCAGGTCACCCCATCAGCTACGGGAGATCATCCTCCAGGACATGTTCTCATTCAAGCACTAAGATTAACGCCATATCCATGCATGGTCTTTAATGGATTCTAGATTTGGTGGGCGGATAAACTTTAGCGGTGGCACTAAAAGTAGTTGGGTTTCCCATATCGCGGATTTGTGCTAGATCAACGACCATGCTTCATTGTGGGGATGCAAATTGATCGATTGATAAAATTCTTGAGTGGTCCCGCAATTGAAACCGTGGTATAGAGAAAGACCTACATGGCAGAAAGTGGTGAATTGCGAGCTCAAAAGTGGTGTTATTTCAAACCACTTTCGACGGACTCGCAATCACGTGCTTATAAGACATCCAATACAAGAGAAATGCATGGTCACCCCCTAGGAATTAAGCCTCATTGTGATCCAGAGAAAAATTAGTTAATTAAAAAGGAGTGGTGGTTGAAACCTCAACTCACTCCATAAATAGAAGACATGGAAGGTCTGGCCGTGGAGACAGATCTGTGATCTCGAGGTACCCCTATGGACGATTTTTCCTATGTGGCCATGTTGATCTGAGCTCGTGTCTGATAGGAGGATGCATGCACAATATGATATAAGAAGATGCAGGCATAAAGCCTTGAATGGGATGGTCAGATCACACTACTGGTAGTCATGGACTGATCTGAGTATAGATAGATCAGTTCAAGATTTTGTTAAGGTTGTCAACTTGTTGAGTTGAGCTCCCTACTATGTATTTTGATGCCATAATTGTTCTCTGGTTATGTATCAAATTTGAGGCTTTTTCATTAATAGAAGTCATCTTCTTTCATTTCTTTGTTTAAAATATGTTGAAATGCTCAGCCATGGAGGATCCAATCGAGGGTTGTGGTTCTATTGTAATGTAGGTTTGATTACAGTATTATTGTGAACAGTTTTAGTTAGATTCTTTGTTATCTTATTTCCCCTTATGCTGAAAGAATCGGCCATGGAGGATCCAGTCAATTTTTTTTAGTTTCATGGTAATGTAGGTTTGATTATTATGCTGCTATGACACATTTCAGTGTTTTAAACTTGAGCACAAGAGTGCTCTTGAGCCTAAGTTTTTCTTCACCAAGTTGCTTGAAATATGGATGATCATAATAGTCTTGTTCACCTCTCTCACCAAGTCTTCCTTCTGCTCACACTTAAAATCAAATCACTGACTGAAGTTAATGAGGACCTCACTTCCTTGTGCATTGCTTGTCCAGTTTCTGTGTTAAAATCATTCTTGTACCAAGTTTCTTCCATTTGAACTCCACTCATAAAAACAACATCCACCAAACATTTTGATGGGTATTGGGCTTATCCTCTTGCGATCTGAGGGTGACTCTCAGTGCTAACACATACATACTCATTCTCAATGTTAATATTATCTGCATAACTATAAAAGGTTGCAAGGTGTTCTTCTAGAGTTATGTCTTCTTACCCTGTGAACTTAGGCATGTACTTAAGGTAGTCTCCAACTGGGAGAGAATTCATAGGCTGAGGTAAAATAAGAGGGGCATACCTAGCAGCCACTATGGAATCCATCATATTTATAGGAAGGTGTTGAGGGGTCCTAAATCCCTTTAACTCAACAGTAGGAACCAAACCCACCACCAAGGCCCAATTAGACTAGCGAAACGATGGGATGTTTGCGACATAAGATATGATAGGATTCATACATTTAATAGACAAATTAATGCCCGATCCCGCATTAGTTGCTACCTCGTGCATCGATTATAAAACAACATTTTGAAATCACAGATAGACCACATTACCACTCGTGCCTGGGTCGTCAACCCACGATGAATTTAAGTTGAAAAATATCTGAAGATATGGTGAAAGATTTGATGAAATTACACTCATAGGACGAATTTAGTGGCTGATGCGACAAGGTAAGTTCAACCCTGTTGAAATATCTAGAAATGTTTTGAACAAATTCATTCTACGCGTAAGTTGAATTATAGAGCATCCGAAGGAGCAAAGTGAGAGTCTCGAGACTATACTGACTCTTTGATTATCTAAATCAGGTTTAACATGCTTCATAGGTATGTTGTTAGCATGTTTTACAGGAAGCGTGTTCTTGTCATTGATGGAAAGAACAACAACGACCATGGAAAACAGGAAAAGCATAAGCTCAGGAGGAGAAGAGAATAGTATGCAGAGATCAAATCTCATAAGGGAAAGCGCAGTATAGAAACATAATCAGGATCAAATCCTTGATCATGGATATGCTTCGAGAGTGTTCACGACAGTCAGATTGATTTAAGTGGAAGGACAGGATAAGAAAGGGCTAAGATCTGAGATCTCGATCACCCAAATTTTCGTCAGTTGTCGGATCAAAATAAATGGAAGGAGAGGATAAGAAAATATGGAGAGCCATTGGATTTAATCCAAGGCAAAGTTTCATCGCAGATAGATCGAGCCATTGATCTAAGATCTTGATCAAATGAACATCATTCGTTTCATGTCTAAATGTGTGAGGAGGTTGTTAGCGTCAGAAGTCACTCCTGGATTGCAGTAGGAGTAGAGCCCGATGCCCATTAGTTTTATGTCACGTATTTGTTTGTATAAAGGGTGATCAAATGGAAGTAAACTGAGAACAATATCGCTTTAACTCAGAACCCTGGACTAGGCTATGCATAAATAGGTGAGGTCTTAATCTAAATTTAGTTAGTAAGTTGAGCTTAAAATGAGGAGGAGGAAGACTTGGTGAGAGAGATGGGAAAGACTGCTATGGGAATCAGATCTTCCAGTAGCTTGTAGAATAAAGAACAAGACACTAAAATGTTCCAGGATGACACAGTTATAGTGAGACAGTGATCAAACCTACATCGCGGTGGCTACTGTAACAGCTCAATTGAACCTTCCAATGAGCTACTTAGGGTAAGAGGGAGAAAAAGACACAGGAAACTAGGTAAAAATGAACATGATACCACTACAATTAGACCATCATAGCGTCATCACGATCCTCGACTGGATACTCCAATTCCAAGTTTTTTAACACAACAATTTACAAAGACACGAAAAGAAGCTGACTTTCATTAAACAAGAAGTCTCAGATATAAATACATAACTAGGAAAACCAGTGCTTCATCAAAAATTTACAGTCGGGAGCTATCTCTACCATCGATCCCTTTACAAAATAGAAAAAATGATTACATATACTCAAAATTTCATAAATAGTAGGAATGTGCTCAGGCTTCTATGGCATTTCATTCAGGTCACTTCGATCAGACTATGCATGCATACGTTGGGTAGACTGCCCATGTAGTCGCTTGTCAGACGCAATCTTTGTCAGACTAGATGACAATCATTCCCCATGACCCGTCCTTTTTTGACTTTCCATTTAAGGGAGGAGACGATGTCTCAACCACCTTCTGTATTTTCATTAACTAATTATCGGGATCAGGAAAGGCTTGGTCAACTCTCCACCTGTAGGATGTGGTGATCTCCCTTTGGTTGTTGCTTCTTCATTGGACTNNNGGATGGAGCTGATGAGGCTGAGGCAATGGGCATGACAGGAAGGCTACTGGGTAGTGTGATGGACAAGAGGAGGGGACACGAAGGCTAGGAAGAAACTGTGGGGGGCTAAGATGTGATGGGATGGATGTGATGTGGTGGAAGAGAAGGACGTGGAGGAAAAGGAGTAGACATGATAGCAGGGTGGAACGAAGAATGTAGATGGAGGTGACAAGGGAGACGGATGGTAGGAGGTGAGAAGTGGAGGTAGGAAAGGGAGAGACAGGAGGTGGGGAGTGGAATACAAGTGGGAGGAAGTAAATGGGAAATAGGTGTCATTGGGAGATGAAGGCGGTAAGTGGAGGTGGTAAGTAGTTTACTGGAGGGGGGTCTGACGTCACAAGAGGGCTCCATGATAGCAAGGGGCCTGAAATCAAAACCACCTCATTCTGGACCCCCCACTCTCGTTAAAGGAAGAAAGGCCAGAGGGGGGGGGGGTCCGAAATTTATCCTCGGTCGTGGATCTGGGCGCCCAGACTATGGTCGCCCTGATTTTCTCGCTGCTTA
The DNA here is from genome assembly GCA_009831015.1 of Picea engelmannii. NCBI lineage: Eukaryota > Viridiplantae > Streptophyta > Pinopsida > Pinales > Pinaceae > Picea > Picea engelmannii. Next base: position 53,088 of record ML788645.1, read on the forward strand.
GCATGAATTCCAGAACCCCCCCCCCCTCCCGTTAAAGGTAGAATGGCGGGGGGGGTTGTCTGGAATGGAACCTCATTCATAGATCTGGGCGGGAAGATCTCAACCGCCCAGATATAAGCGCTCATTAAAATAATGCACCCAATCATGAAGACTTAGGGAAAGTGGTTTTTTTGCCCATTTCCTGCCATTATGTTTGCCAAAGGGGGGGGCGCTCCTTAGAAGAACACCCCAATACATGTTTAGGTGATAATAGAGGTTATGCTTCGGAAAAATCTCACTTTAATATTTTTCAATTTGAGATTTGAAATCCCTGAAGCCCGGAGAGCCGGAGTAAATTTCAATCGTCAGATCCAGAGGGATACGTAGCGACGGATCGTGAGCTTCAGAGAAATAAATTCGAGAAGTTTAAGTTTGATATTTTAAATTCCTGAAGCATGAAGAGCCATAGAGCTAAGTAAATATCGATCATTCGATCATCTGAAATAGACCTTAGTCATGAGATCATCCAGAGTAAATATCAAGGGTCGAATCATCCAAAGTGGATCTGGGTCGTCTGATCCATAAGAGACATGGCGTAAATCTGTGGAATCCGGGTAAAGACTCGAAGTAAGCCTCAACCATCTGATTCAAGGACATGTGGTAGACCTCATCATCAAGGACATGTGGCAGACCATGTCAGCAAGGAAATGTGGTAGACCATGTCAGAAAAGACATGTGGCAGACCACATTAGCGAGTGACATGTGGCAACCACTCGGCCCATTCCTGGTCAATAGGTGACGTGTGTAATGTTACGTCACTCTGGGATATTTACTTTTGGATTTTCACCACCAACAAATGACAAAAGCTCCGAAGTCTCGAAGGCTGAAGTTGCAAAGGGCCAATTTTCCAAAGGGCCGAAGTCGCAAAGAGACAAAGTGCTGAAGGACCAAAGTCGGGAAGGGACGTAGTGCCAAAGGGCTGAAGAGACGAAGTCACGAAGAGCCAAAGTGTCGATGGACTGAAGTCGCGAAGGGACGAAGGGATGAATATCTGAAGTCGCGAAGAACCGAAGTGAATGAGGACCATTTATTTGAGTAGGAAACATGGAATGAATCTGTGGACTTTGGCTAAAAGTGTTCTGGCAGAGTGTGAAGGCTGAGAATTGAAATAGCCGAAGCCCGGAGTAGCGAAGGAGATATCTATCGTTGAATCAAGTAAGGGACCGCAAAACCGTTGATCTGGTTGAAAGGTAAAATTCTCAAAGTAGAGGTAGATACGTTGATTAAGAAGGACAAGTGTCCACATATCATCGAATCCGAAAGATTGGCATACAGAGGAAAGAAGGGTTTGAGATTTGAAACTCCAGGAGCCCGTATCACGAAGTAAATCACAGTTGTTGATTTAGGAAGGTTATATCTGATCCGCAGAACTTGAAAGGATAGATCTGAACCATTAGTTCAGGAGCACCATCAAGATCGTGAGATCGATGGTCCTATCGCATTGTGGGGTTAAAAAATGATGGGGTCTTAATTTTTTGTGAGCGGGCTGCAATCGAAACCATGGTTTTGGAGAAAGCATACGTGGAGATCTGTAGTGAATTGCGGGGAGAAAAGAAGATTTCCCTCAAACCACCTTTGGCCACACTCGCAATCACATGGTCACATGAGAGCATCGCCCAAGGTCACATCAGCGGAATATTGAGGAAGGATATAGCGCTACTAGGCTCCACATCAAAGGTTACGCATTGAAAAAAAAATAAAAAAACATCTGCGTGTATAATCCAAAGATGTTGATCAAACGAAATCTAATTGAAGGGTTGTTGTTTCTTCTCATTATTTCTTGATCAGTTACGATTCAGTTACCCTAATTGAATCATTGTTCCTGAGTGGTTGAATCATTGTTTCTGAGCATTGGAATTATGATTCCTGAGCATTTTTTAGATTCTCGACTTGAGCGTTGGGGATGCGGAATGTAATGGATGATGAGAGAAGGAATAAGAGAAAAATGCCATGATAGAGAGAGGTTGTTTTTTCTCTGTAAAAAGTAGTCAAACTGTAAGAAAAGTATATCACAACATGAACTGTGGGAGAAAATGCCAATATGAAGAACATAAGATGGACATAGCAGAAATGGTGAAAACAACAGACTGTACAAGAATTTAACCACAAGAAGATGCGAGCGAGAAGACACTAATGCAGGCATAATAGAGCAGTGTAGTAGAACAATGATGAGAGTGGTAATCCATTGATAAATACTATATCACTGTAATAAATTTTAGCAAGCAAAGATTTATATTTCAGGGTGGTAGGGTGGTGCTAGGGAGGACTGTTGTCCTTCGAGTTTCAAGTGGGTGATTGAACATAGGGAGTTGTAGCTTCCATCTGGTTGCAGCTAAAAAACCCTGGGTGGTAGGGTGGTGCAAGGGAAAACCATTGTTATCTATTATATAGGTTGGAGCATGTGTGACTGGAAGTTGGTGCTTCCATCCAATTGGTGTTGGAACACTCAGGAAGTTGGTTCTTCCATCTAGTTGGTGTCAGAACAGTTAGGGAGTTGGTGCTTCCTTATAGTGGGTTCTAGAGAAACTAGAGAGTTGGTGCTCTCAGCAAGTTGCATCTTGTAAAATAGAGGTGGTAGCCTCACATTGAGTTGGTGCTCAAAGATAGATGATGTACAGAACATAAAAAGACTACCTATCATTCAAAGAAGAAGAGGTTTTCTCCCTTTATGGGTTTCCTCGTCAATATCTATCTCTGTGTATATCATATGTGTGATTGATGTTTATTATTTCTATTGTTTGTGTCTTTCATCATCTTGATTATCACTTGGATAAGATTAATAATAATTTTAATAGGCATATAATTGTTTAAGAACAGTAAAAACTGATTCACCTGCCCCCTCTCAATTGTCTTACTAATTTCAACAATTGGTATCAGAGCCAATTCCTTTTAGCTAAAGGTAGATCAGTAAGCTTAAACATGACAAGTCAGGAAGGAAATTCAACCAATAATCCTTCTTTGCTTCATGGAGCAATTTTTTTCTTTCTAGAAGGTTAGAATGAGAACACACATTATGGCCTTAGGTGCTGATGTTTGGGATGTTGTAGAGACTGGATATACAAAACCTGTTGTGCTAGCTTGCAAATATGATAAGTTAGAATTTAGCTTCAATGAAAAGGCAATGAATGATATCTTGAGTGGGCTTGCTGAAGTTTGATTTGTAAAGGTAATGCATCTTGATTCTACCAAAGAGATGTGGGATAAACTCATTAGCAGTTATGAAGGAAATGAGAAAGTAAAAGATGCCAAACTTCAGACATATAGATTGAAATTTGAACAACTAAAGATGAATGAGGATGAAACAATTAGTAAATATTTATTAAGATTTGAGGATCTTGTGAATGTCATGAAGGGTCTTGGTGATAAGATTGAAGACACATTTTTAGTTCAGAAGATTTTAAGATCTATGCCTAATAGATTTAATCCAAAAGTTTCTGCAATAGAAGAACTGAATGATCTTAGGATTTTGTCTATTGATCAACTTCTAGGAACTCTAACTACTTATAAAATGAGGATTAATAAAGATAAACCTACTTCTAGAGAAGCATCATTTAAAGAAGATAAGAATGAGGATTCTGAGCCTGATGAAATTGAAGCAAAATTTGTGAGAAGACTAAAGAAAGGATCAGGCAAGTACCAAGTCAAGTTTCCCTTCAAATTTTTTAACTGTGGAAAGATAGGTCACTTTTCATCTAAGTGTCCACACAAGAAGAAGGACTAGAGCTCTGAAGGTGAAGAGAAGTACAAATCCAAGAGATTTGGTAAAAATAAAAGTTAATGTGTAAACAATGATGACTCTTCAAGAGACACAGATAGTGATTCTTCTTGTGAAGATAAGGTTAATGATTATATGATTATGGAAAAAGAGTATTATGATAATAAAATCATAGGAAGTGATGTTAATGATGAATAACTTGTGGTTGACCTGGAAGGAGAACTGATTAGTGCCCTAGAAGAAAAAGAAAAAACAATTGTTGATGGAGTTCGAGAAAGACGGTAAAAAACCTAATGAAGACCTTGCGCTGCTAAAAGTGAAATTAGAAGAGGAAAATAAAATATAGGACATTCTGAAAGAAAAATTATCAGAGAAGAAGGCAAGATGTGAAGCCTTGTAATAAGAGGTAGTAAAAACTAGAAAATAGATGGAGAAGTTTAAAGCATTGTATCTCCAAAATCTTCTAAGAATTAAAGCCTCAACATAACTAAATGACATTCTGAGCAAACAAAGATCTCCTTTGTTGAAGACTGGTTTAGGCTATGTAAGTGGTTCAAGCAGCAAACAAACATAAAACAAAGAGCTAGTAAAGATGATCAAGTTCCAAGTCAGCAAACAATCAAACCGTGTGAGTAATCTTCCACCAAAAGCTAATAAAGACAAGATGATCCTTGATAAAAAACAAAGATATCGGAATATGGATCAACAAATGCCAAGAATAAGGCCATCCTTCAGGTACCAAAATTTATTCCATGGTTACTATTTTTACTGCTCTAATTTTGGTCATAACATTTCAAATTGTCAAATTAAGTTTAGAGACATACAACTGAGGAGATCAAGAAATAAACAATCTTTGCAACATAGAACTAAATAACCAATGAGTAGACAAATTTGCACGAATCACTTTGACCTATTGAACAATGATATTGAATTCTATAACTTTCATAACTTCGGCCACAAAGCTGCAAACTGCCATCTGAAGAATTACAAAGCAAATCCAAGGATAAAACCCTTAGCTAGAAATGCCAGCACATGGAAAAAGAAATATAGTGGAAAATGTGGTCTAGTAATTTCATCTCAAAGGCAAAAGAACCCGTGGTATATTGACAGTGGATGTTCCAAACATATGAATGGAGACAAAAGTAAATTTATCTCTCTAAGTGAAAGCAAATCAGGAAATGTAACCTTTGGAAATGATGTACGAGGAAAAATCAAAGGTAAAGGAATAGTAAGTCTAAGTAATGACAAAGGGAAATCTCAAAATGTGTTGTTTATAGATGTTCTGAAACATAATGTTCTTAGTGTCAGTCAAGTTTGTGACAAAGGATGTAAAGTTGTTTTCACTTCTAAAGATTGTAAAATACAATCTGTGAATTCAGGACAATTGATTGCAAAAGGCATAAGAACAGAAAACAATGTCTATGTTTTGAAAGAAGAAAAAGAAGAATGTCACTTAAGAAAGTATGATGAAATTTGGTTATGGCATAGGAAAATTGGACACCCAAATTTTTATCATATAATCAAACTTAGAAACAGTGGGGCAATGAAAGATATTCCAAAAATATCAAAGCCATATGATTTTGTATGCAAACCTTGCCAAATAGGAAAGCTTACTTGGACACAGTTTAAATCTAAGAACTTTGCCTCAATAGAGAAACCTCTTCAGTTAGTACATATGGATTTACGTGGACCATCAAGGAAGGAAGGTACAGGAAAAGAAAATTACTTCATGTTGATTATTGATGATTATTCTAGACTTACATGGGTTGCCTTTCTTAAAGAAAAATCTGAAGCATTTGAAAAATTCAAAGTGTATAAGGCTCTGAATGATAATCAAACATGAAAAATATTGAAGGTAGTAAGGTCTGATAGAGGAGGAGAGTTTATCTCATGAGACTTCAAAGAGTTTTGTGATAAACATGGGATCAAAAGAGAGTATTCTATTCTAAGGACTCCACAGCAAAATGTAGTTGAGAGGTAGAATAGATCAGTTCAACAGATGGCAAGATCAATGATGAATGAAAATAATATTTCTTAGACATATTGGGTAGAAGAAATTCATACAACTGTACATATTCTTAACAAATCTCATCTTAGGCCACAAAGTGACAAGACTCCTTATGAACTATGGTTTGGAAGACCTACTTCAATCAAGCATTTTAAAGTCTTTGGGAGTAAGTGTTATATAAAGAATAATGATGAAAATATTGGCAAATATGATGACAGGGTTGATGAAGGTATATTCTTAGGGTATGATACAAACAGTAAAGGATACATATGTTATAATAAGATGTTTCATAAATTGGTTTATTGTATTGACATAAAAGTTGATGAAGAAATCTCGGCACGAGATGTAAGCAACGTTGAATCAACAATAGAGGATATAGTTGAAGTTGAAGATGAACAGGTCCAAGAATCAGAAAAATAAGACTCTGAGTCAGATGAAGATACAAATACTCAGGTAGACTCAAATCAACGGACAACATAAAATCCTCCCTCCATAATTACTCAAAAGAATCATCCTGCAAGTCAGATAATTGGTGAGAAAGACAAAGGTGTACAAACCAGGATAAGGATAATCAAAGACACCAAGCAATCACATATAACCTTCATATCCATGGTGGAACCCAAGAACTTTAATGAAGCCAGTGAATAGTATGCAGAGATCAAAGCTCAGAAGGGAAAGCACAGTACAAAAACGTGATTAGGATCAAATCCTTGATCGTGGATTTTCTTTGAGAGTCTTCACGAAAGTCAGATTGATTTAAGTGGAAGGAAAAGATAAGAAAGGGATGAGATATGAGATCTTGATCACCTGAATTTCCATCAGTTGTCGGATCAAAATAAATGGAAGGATACGATAAGAAAATATGGAGAGCCATTGGATTTAATCCAAGGAAAAGCTGCATTACAGACAAATTGAGTCGTTGATCTAAGATCTTTATCAAATGAATATCATTTGTTTCAGGTATAAATATGTGAGGAGGTTACGCTCTGGAAAAATATCACTTCAAGATTTTTCAATTTGATATTTGAAATCCCTGAAGCCCGGAGAGCCAGAGAGATGGAGTAAATTTCAACCGTCAGATCCAAAGGGATACATGGAAATGGATCATGAGCTCAAGAAAAATCACTTCGAGAAGTTTAATTTTGATATTTGAAATTCTCGAAGCTCAGAGAGTCGGAGAGCCGAACTAAATATCGATCATCTGATCATCTGAAATAGACCTCATTTGTTAGATCATCCAGAGTAAATCTCAAGTGTTGGATCATCGAAAGTGGATTTGGGTCGTCTGATCCAGAAGAGACATGGTGTAAATATGTGGACTCCGGGTAAAGACCCTAAGTAAGCCTCAATCGTCTAATTCAAGGACATGTGGCAGACCTCATCAGCAAGGACATGTGGAAGAACATGTTAGCAAGGACATGTGGTAGACCATGTCATCAAGGACATGTGGTATACCATATCATAAAGTGACACGTGGAAACCACTCGTCCTGTTCTAGGTCAACAGGTGACATGTGTAATGTTACATCACTCTGGGAGATTTACTTCGAGAGTTTCACCACCAACAAATGGAAAAATCTCTGAAGTCCCAAAGGATGAAGTTGCGAAGGGCTGAAGTGCTGAAGGGCCAATGTCACGAAGAGATGAAGTGTCGAGGGACTGAAGTCAGGAAGGTTTGTAGTGCCGAAGGGCTAAATAACCGAAGTCGCAAAGAGCTGAAGTGCCAAAGGAACGAATTCGCAAAGTGAAAAAGGGCCGAAGAGATGAAGTCGCAAAGAGTCGAAGTGAATAAGGACCATTAATTTGAGGAGGAAACATGGCAAGAATCTATGGAATCTGGCTAAGAGCATTCTAGGAGAGAGTGAAATTTGAGAATTGAAATCATCGAAGCCTGCAATAGCGAAGGAGATATCAACCATTGAATTGAGTAAGGGGATGCAGAACCATTGATCTGGTTGAAAGGTCAAATTCCCGAAGTAGAGGCAGATCCATCAATTAAGAAGGATAGGTTTCCATAGATCATCAACTCCGGAAGATTGGAATACGGAGGAAAGAAGGGTTTGAAATTTGAAACTCTTGGAGCCCAGATCACGAAGTAAATCACAACCGTTGATTTAGGAAGGTTATATCTGATCCAAAGAACTTGAAAGGATAGATATGAACCGTCAGTTCAGGAGCACCATCAATATTGTGAGATCGACGGTCCCATCGCATTGCGGGGTCAGAACATGATCGTGTATTAATTTTTCGTTAGCAGGCTGCAATCGAAACCATTGTTTTGGAGAAATCATATGTGGATATTTGTAGTGAATTGAGGGGTGAAAAGAGGATTTCCCTCAAACCACCTTTGGCCACGCTCGCAATCACATGGTCACATGAGAGCATCACCCAAGGTCACATCAATGGAAGATTTAGGAAAGAGCTAGTTCTACTAGGCTCCACATCAGAGGTTGCGCATTGAAAAAAAAAATCAAAAAACATCTACGTGTATAATCCAATGACGCTGATCAAACATAATCTGATCGAAGGGTTATTGTTTCATCTCATGATTTATTGATCAATTACGATTCAGTTATCCTAACTGAATCATTGTTCCTGAGCGGTTGAATCATTGTTCTTGAGCATTGGAATCATGATTCCTGGGCTTTTTTGAGATTCCCGACTTGAGCGTTGGAGATGCAGAATGTAATTGATGATGAGAGAAGGAATAAAAGAAAAATTCCATGATAGAGAGAGGTTGTTGTTTCTCTGTAAAAAGTATTCGATCTGTAAGCAAGGTGTATCACAACATGAGCTAAGGGAGGAAATGCATAGATGAAGAACATAAGCTGGACATAGATTAAATGGTGAAAAAATTAGACTGTACAAGAACTTAAGTGCAAGAAGATGCGAGAAGGAAGACACTGATGCAGGCATAGCAAAGAAGTGTAAAAGAACAATGATGAGACTGGTAATACATTGATAAATACTGTATGACTGTAATAAATTTTAGCAAGAAAAGATTTATATTTCAGGGTGGTAGGGTGGTGCTAGAGAGGATTGTTGTCTTCAGAGTTTCAAGTGGGTTCTTGAACACAGGGAGTTGTAGCTTCCATCTGGTTACATCCAAAAAAACCAGAGTAGTAGGGTGGTGCAAGGGAGAACCATTTTTCTCTGTTATATAGGTTGGAGCTTGTGTGACTGGAAGTTGTTGCTTCCATCTAGTTGGTGTTGGAACACTCAGGAAGTTGGTGCTTCCATCTAGTTGGTGCTGGAACACTTAAGGAGTTGTGATTCCTTCTAGTGGGTGTTAGAGAAACCAGAGAGTTGGTGCTCTCAACAAGTTACATATTGTAAAACATAGGTGGTAGCCTCACATTGAGTTGGTGCTCAAAGATAGATGATGTACAGAACATAAAAATATTGCTTATCATTCAAAGAATAAGAGGTTTTCTCCCTTTATGGGTTTCCTCATGAATATCTGTCTCTGTGTATATCATATGTGTGATTGATGTTTATTATTTATGTTGTTTGTGTATTGCATAATCTTGATGATCACTTGGAGAATATTAATAATAATTTTAATAGGAAAATAATTGTTTAAGCATAGTAATAACTGATTTAGCCTCCCCTCTCAGTTGTCTTAGTAATTTCAACATATGTATCCAAGTCTGTCAATTCGTTGGTTATAATTTATATATGCACACCCAATTTTATTGCACAATCCATAAACTATGTTATAGCTGCAAGTAAGATGCCACTGAAAAATCCAACCACCAGACGCTTGCCGGGAGCACCAAAGTTGAAACAAGCCGAGATAGGAGAAGGTTCTTCTCCTGGGACCATGAGGCAGTTGGAGTACTCTTCTAGGGTGGAGCCTGTCATAAATACAACAACAAAGAAATATTTTTTCCAGCCTCCATCCTTTGGTGATATAGAGGAAAGCACCAGATCCAAGGTACTTCTCCCACAGTGGGGGGATCTGTTCAACATAATTAGCCAAGAAGAATACCTAGATTATATCCCACATAATGACCCGGACATGAGGGAGTTTGATGACCAGGTGTTCTTGAACATCCAAAGGTGATATCTACACATGGTGGCAATAAGAACCTTGGTTTTTCCCTACATAGAAGTTCTAAAATGGCTCATTGACCATATGGACAAGACGAAGTGCTTGATCAACGATGATAATGGAGGATGTGTCAGATTTTTCCTCTTGACAGAACTCCAATATTACAATCTTAGGGACACAGAGGAGCGTCTCAACACAAACTTTGTGGTGAAGTTCTATGAATTCCATGACACCAACTGGTTGATAGCCCTATGGTGGAGGGAGGACAAAATTTTCACTAATCAGAGAAATGGCTAGTATGGAAAAATCAACATGAGGGATCCATATATCTATTTGATGGCTCTCCTCTGCCGGTTATATGGAGAAAAGGACTGCTCCAAGTTTTCAGAAGAATGGATGCCTTTGCGTATATAGTGGCGATCATCAAGAGCATCTTCAACTGGGTAGAGATAAACTCAAAAAAATTAAACATCTGTGTACAACAGGCTCAGACGCTGAAGGAAGGGGAGGAACCCACTTTATACATGGCCTCATACCTACTCGATGTCATGTGTTCAAGGAACATCTTCTCCGACATGAATCTATGCTAGCATGTTGCAGATATCCCGGTCCATGTCTACTTCAACATAATATGTTAGAACAGGTACAAAAAATCTTATGCACTCATATGTGATGAATTCATTGCCCACATTAATTTTATTATTTTTAAGAAAGAATGCCCAAGACTACTTGTGACAGCCAAGAAAATGATATCCAAGGTAGTCCATTGGTACTTAGACGAACTCTCAACCTATGTCAAGGTGTTCGAGGCCATTGGAGCACCACATATCCTACCTACTCATGTCTCATACTAGCTCGTTGTGGGAGAAATTGGTTATCATACCATCCTACAGGGATACAACACCACATTGGTCAAAGACAAGAAATAAGCTTTCATACCCTACGGTTTTCATATAGGGTTGTATCCAGTGACTGATACTGCTCAAGCAAAACAAGAGGGTCTTAACCAACTGGAATTTAGATTCCATACAGGTCAATTCCATAAGAACGATCCTAAGGGCCTAGTCCTCCAACATGCTTCGCAAGTATCATCATGTTGTCTGTATTCTCATGATAAGTTTGAGGAAGAAATATTCACAGAGTTTTCCTAGGACTGGGATGAGGTGGTGCAGAGGATGGCCAACCCAAACATGACTAGGTTCAAGGCCATGAGAGTGGATGAATATGTGTAAACAATAGATAAATTGAATCAAGAGGCTCTCAGGGCTAGGGAATAAATCAGAGAGGAAGAGACAAGAAAGGCAGAAAGAAGGGGATTACTCTTGATACAAGGGGCATAGAGGATCATTGATTAGTTGTAAAATGACCCTGATATGATAGAAATGATGAGGATCCTAGATGATTACCTAGTCAAAATATAAGGAGAACCAAGTGGCCTAGAGCTGATACATATTGAAGAAACCACTAGGTCATAAAACCTTGAAGCTCCACCACCACAGGTCAAATCGTCAGGGGAAGTTTTGGCTCAGCCCGATATAGAAAGAACATTACAAAGAAAAAGTATACCAAATCCCTTGTTCTATTTAATAAACATATACAATGATGAGGAGAGTTCATAGGTGTCCCTAGTCACTCTAGTGAGAATTATAGAGGATAAGGAGCCTGAGAGAGCATCCACCCCGGGTCCCTATGCTCCAAGTCAAAGCTATCCATAGAATGAGCATGAGGTATAAAGTTCCTTGGAGGCTGAGCCACTCGACATACTGGGAACCCCAATGGACATCTCTAAGGATGAGCTAGGATCAAGTGAACAAGGAGAAGAATTTCCACAACAGGAAATCGACATGTCAACAATCGATTACCAAGTAAGTACTGAACCTGCCCCAGATTCCTCAGTTTTTTCTAGTACCTTACCACTTGATGAGAAACAACTAGAGGCCAATCCATTGGGACATACATAAGAGTCTTAGGAACCTAGTATTGAACCGATATACACCATTGATAACCTGGGAAACACTCTTACTTGGGGAGAAAAACAAGTCCCCGAACCTGTTGATGAGGTCATTGATATAAAAGAAATCACCTACTACCAAAAGAGGAAAGCCATCATGAAGATAAACACCAAGAAAAGGAGGATTACTTTGGACAGTTCAATCCTCATCACCAGAGAGGAGAAATTGATCATCACAGAGCATGCCAAGACATCCAAGCTTATCGACGCAGGGATGGCGATCACATATGACACCCTGGATAGAGCAAGGAAATATGAAAAGGAGATGGCCACTACACTAAATGATCTGAAGCATCTACACCATTTGGAAAAATACTATCAAGACTCTACACATGCCACGATATTTTTGAGAAGCAAATTCCAAGATGCTTACAACAAACTCACAAATGAACGACACCTTTTTGATGCAGGGATAGACAACCCCCAATAAGACACTCTTATGGTGCTAGTGACCTGCAAAGATGTGTAAATATGGTACGAGAAGGCCCACCAAGAAGTGGAAAGAATTGATTACATCAATGTAGTTCAAAAGGGCCGAGACGCTGAAGAGCGTGACATTCAGGTACTGAGGGACAATGTTAAGCCCTAATATTGGCTTGTTACCCCTTAATTGGGGCATATTATATTAGTAATGTTATTTTATTTATGTCAGGTTTAGTCCATCAGCTGTAATTATACCTCCCAGTCTCCTATATATACCAAGGAGACATTTTCATTTTGAATCATCTTGTACTTGAACATTTAAGTGGGGTAAAAGGAGGTTGTCCCCTTGAAGAGGCTTATTATCTGAAATTATCTCTTTTTCAAGGTGTTGAGTACTTTTTCTGAGGTTTTTCTATGCTATATTGATATTTTGTTCTTAAGATATGGTATCGGAGCTTAAGGTCTTAGGGTTTTGCTGCTACATCTGAGACACCTTGTAATTTTCACTATAAATCATTTTCCACAATGTTTCAAAAGGAATATCTTGGAGGATATTTAGTAGATGGATCAAGGTACATTGGGTTAAAAATTCATCTCCTGAGTCCTTATACTTTCGTAGGTACAGCCTGTACAAGATAGAGTTCTGGAATCATCCAGAACTGAGTCATTGCGGAATTTTTGCTATAAAAAATTCTCTGTAATGTTTCAGAACCTGAAATATTAAGGATATTTATAGAAATTAGTAAAGTATTTTTGTTAAAATTTTCAACTTCTAGGTCATCTTAAATTTGTAGATACACCCTGTGTAAGATAGGGTATTTGACTAGTCCTATTGACTAGTCTCAAGATGGTGTTCTAGGTAAAATAATCATAACTTCTTCCTAGAGTATCCAAATTGAGTGGGACTAATTTCATTGGATCGTGGACAGTCTAAAGTATTTCTGGTGTGAGTTTCATAATTTATATCAATTATTTTGTGTAGGGCACATTATACAAGTGAGATCTCCTAGAAAGGACAAAAATTGACAAGTTGTGGGGAAGTTACCGTAAATTCCACTTGGCACATCCAATTTTGATCAGATCTATGGCATTGCAGAGAAGAAATATCAAAGAACTACATAAAATAAATTTTCATACCCAAAAGGGCCGAAACTTGAGAGATACAATAGAGGAAATATTGTCTAGCAGAACCACCTCAAAATCAAGGTTCAAAAGTGATACCTGGCCAACATGCCACCAAAAAAGGGAACTTCTACACCAAATAAGCCTCCAGAAAATCCTACTTGGAATCTTGATGAAGGTGAAGAAATGTGTAGGGACATAAATGAAATACAAAAGAAGATGGATTCAATGGAATCTAAGTTGGATACAAAGATGGATTCAATGGAAGCTAAGTTGGATACTAAGATGGATGGTTTAAAAGGGGAGATCATGGAAGTATTGAAAAATTTCCTAACAGAGAAGACACCTGAAAGTGAAAATGCATCCCATGAAATTCATGATGAGGACACAAGGAATGTGAATCAAGAATGGAGAAACTCCAACTTTGGGTTGAAGGCCAACCACGTTCCTAAGATTGATATGAGGAAGTTTGATGGAATGGACCCAATCACATGGATACTTCAGATGGAGCAATTCGTTGATCTCCATAATGTTCCACATACACAAAAGGTACGAATTGCTTCCTTATATTTAGAACCTAATAAATTTGTATGGTATCGATGGATTTGTTCTCAGAAATCAATCGTCACTTGGACAATTTTCATGGAAGAAATGATAGCACACTATGAGGATACAAGGAGCAATACCTTCTTTAGCCAATTGATAAATCTCAAGAAAAAGGATTCAATTACCGAGAACATTAAGAACTTCCAAAGATTGAATATAAAGGTAACTGATATTCTAGATGATCACTTGATTGATGTATTCATAGGAACTTTAAAGGATAACATTCAGCATGAGGTTCACCTTTGGGAACCCAAATAATTGGAGAATGCATTTAAGGTGGCAAGAAATGTTGAAAGTAACAATATGGCTATGGCTACTAGAAGGACCAATCCTAACATCTATAGAGAGAACAATGCTCCTTCTTCTAAAACACCTCAACCTACAAGGTTGACACCTCGACAATTGGAGGAAAGAAAAGAAAAAGGTTTATGCATTAATTG
>ML788645.1:87901-111212 GCA_009831015.1 Picea engelmannii
TGGAGACAGTTCAAAAGCTACATGGTAGCCCAAAGATTATTGTAAGTGATAGAGATCCCATCTTCATTGGACATTTTTGGACATAATTATTTTCTTGTTTGGGTACTCAATTGGCTCATAGCTCATCCTATCATCCTCAATCTAATGGAAAAACCAAGATAGTGAACAAATGTCTGGAAGGCTACCTTCGTTGCTTTGTCTCTGATAAACAAACACAATGGTTCGAATGGTTTCCCTTGGCAGAATGGTGGTATAACACTTCCTTTCATACGGCAATAAAAATGACACCATTTATGGCACTTTATGGATACCACCCTCCTTCCATCACTTCTTCTCTAAAAGAAAAATCTAAGGTTCAAGCAGTGGAAGATCACATCGAGAATCAACAACAAGTTCTCCAAATCTTTGAAAGAAGTTTTGAAGTAGGAGATTGGGTGTTTTTAAAACTACAACCATACAAATAGATGTCCCTCAAGCAAGACAAGAAGGATAATAAATTATCGCCAAAGTACTATGGCCCTTATAAGGTATTGCAAAAGATTGGTACTATGGCATACAAATTAGAGCTGTCTGCATCTTCATGAGTACACCTAGTTTTCCATGTTTCATGCTTAAAGAAGGTTATAGGTGACAATATCCCAGTTCAAACTATATTGCCAGAACTTGACGAGGAAGGAAAAATCATATTGGAGACTGAATCCCTCACTGACACAAGAATTCACCAGCTGAGGAATAGATCCATTTCAGAGTATCTCATTAAATGGAGGAAACTACCGGTTGAAGATTCCACTTGGGAAGATGATTCTTTTATACAGAAGCATCCAGAGTTACTCAAGCATTGTGGACAACACTTGTCTCAAGGGGAGGGGCATGTTAAGCCCTAATATTGGCTCATTACCCCTTAATTAGGGCATATTATATTAGTAATGTTATTTTATTTATGTCAGCTTTAGGCCATTAGTTGTAATTATACCTCCTAGTCTCCTATATATACCAAGGAGACTTTTTCATTTTGAATCATCTTGTACTTGAACATTTAAGTGGCGTAAAAGGAGGTTTCCCCCTCAAAGAGGCTTATTATCTGAAATTATCTCTTTTTCAAGGCATTGAGTACTTTTTCTGAGGTTTTTCTATGCTATATTGATATTTGGTTCTTAACAGACAACAACATAGATCATATAAGGAAAGCGGTCGAATACTGGGTGAAAATGGCCCAAGAACCTCAAAGGGAGATTCAATATAAATGGGCCGATTGTGAAATAAGTTGAGTCAAGATTAATCAAGAGATGAAAGACACCGGTCTCCTAGAATTTGTCTCACCCAAGGACTTTGTCGACTTGCATGACATAGTCAAACAACATGTAGAAAAATATTTGGTATGGATTGCAGAGATAGAAAATTTGTTGAACCTAGCTCCAGGAAAAGTGCAATAGTTCATGGAGCACCCAATCAAGGCTCAGATAGTATCACAGTAGTTAAGTGCCAAACTAGTCAAGTATCGGGCACAGGCAGTAGAAGTAAAGGAGATCATTTCGACCCCGATGGACCAACACAGATTCTCGTATGCCAAAAAATGCGAGGAACTCTTTTTCAAATGGTCAGAGTATGATAAGAGTCATCCACTTTAGTTTAACCATTTGATGACTCTTAGAAGACAGAGAGATGGAAGCACCATGTGGTGTTATTTTGTGATGCAGGAGCATCTCAAGCGAGCCAGCGCAGAAGCAAAAGGCAGCTGGACAAGTGCCAGCGTAGATCTTGAAATTACCTTGAAGTTGATGCACAATCTTAAATGAAGTCATTAAGAAGAAGCGCCCTTTTAAAATGTAAACGGACCTTGAGCGATTTCTCTCGTCCTTTAGTAGGTAGAAGGAATTTATGGTAGTTAATGTAAAGTAGATAGAATTCAATTCTAGATTAGACAGTTTTAGAGCGCAAGAGGGAAACGAGATATAGACACCCTCAGTGTGTATTGTAAAATTATTATGAGCATTTGTGTATGAAGAGAAAAAGAGAAAGAAGAGAGTTGTGTAAGAACACCCTTGTACAGATATTTGGATTAAAAGAAAGAGTTTGATTCAAATTCATGGTTTCGTATTTGTTCTCTGTGTATTGATGTTGAAGGATATGCTCATGAATGTTTTCTTCCTGTTATACATTTTCTTTATATGCTGTGTATATGATTTCATGTTTTGAGTTTGAAGTCTGAAAGGAAGTAGGAATGAGTTTCAATTGTTTCTCTATCTCAACGAGAGTTCCTGCAAGGAGTGTAGCTGAAGGGTCCGCAAGGAGTGCATTGACAAAGGGTTCAGATAGGGTAACTTTTGTTCTCATTCACACAAAAGTGCAGTAAGGGAACAGAGCTGAGCAAGGAGTGTGCAGGCCAAGTGAAGTCTCAGAGTTGTGAACCTGAGTGAAGTGTTAAGAGATTGTCACTGCAGGAGTGCGCAGGGTCGAAGAGATTCAATCATTCGAAAAAGTTGAAGAGTTGCCACAAGGAGTGCGAGCAGGGATTCTCTGAAAGGTTCAGAGGCAGAGAAAATTCAGAGGGATATGAAATCTTCAAGGGTTGTTGAAGGCAGGAGAAAATACCAAGTACTTTGAAGTTGGTGAGAAGGCGTAGTGATGTCGAACCCAGGAATTTCTCAGAGGAAGAAACGAACGGTCGGAATTCTCTGAGGAGGATTCGCGAAGTCCCGTGAGCCGTTAGATCTCACGGAGAAGTAGGTGAGTTACGGAAAAAGCGTCAAAGGGTTCAAAGATCATAAGGAGTAGGACCGTAGATCCAAGCCGCAAGGGTCGTCTGATTTACGCGTGGATATTGGTAACGGGTTTTTGTGGGTTGAAATCCCGTAAACATTGCAACGGGAATCACGATATCCCGAAACGCGACATCCCGAAAGCCAAAGGAATTGTGTGGGCCACAGAGGAGTCAACGAGTGGATAGGTGGCGTGTTATTGACATGGAGTCAAACTCCATTGACCATTTCGGAGTTTCGGGGAGAGTGAAGTTCCGAAAAACATTGCATTTGGATTCACGATATTGCGAAGTCTGAAATGTCGATGGAGTGAAGTGGCATTGAAAGGTCAAACCGTGTGAGTGTGTTGGAGTTTCGACAAATCCAGATTCGAGAGTCGAAGAGACAAGTTTCTCGACATCATGATCGCCGAAATCGCGATAGGGGAAATCCTGAAAGGGAAGAGGAAAGGTCAGCGTTGACTATTTTCCAGTTTTGGGGATTCGAGAGACCAACGCTCGACCACTGGATTCGCGAAGTCGCAAAGTCTGATCTCCCGAGTGTAAAGAGGGGATCCGGTGAGAGTTTGTTGTGGGTGCAGATTTCCCAAATAGGGAAATAGAAGAGTCATTTAGAGTTCTTCAGGCCAGTAGTGAAGGAAAGATCCTGTGCTGACATGGACCTTTCGACCTGCGGGTTGTGGAGGAAGCGTGTGTCGGCGTCAGTTTGGTATCAGAGCCCAGAAAGGTTCTTTGCTTTCTGTAGAAGAGAAGAGAGAAAATTCAACATGCCGCCGAGGATAAGGGATAGGCAAACACCCGATCCACCATAAGAGAGGGAAATTCCAAGAAGAAGAGACAGACAGATGATAGATCCAGCCATGGAGAGAGAGATGCATGATCTATGAGCTAGACTTGAATACATGGAGACAACCCAAAGACGCACAGTCGGTGCTGGGGATCTTAGTGATTCTGAAAGTGAGATTGAGGCTGAACATGAAGAAGAAGTTGCAGTTGAAGATGTAGCAAACGAACATTTGATCAGAGCTATTGCAAGAATGGGTGGAAGAGCGAAAATGGACATTCCAGTTTATGAGGGAAATCTAGATGCAGAGGAGCTTCTAGACTGGATTAGAGCTCTAGACACATACTTTGACTATGAAGATGTCGAAGAGGACAAGAAGGTCAAGCATGCTGTCACAAGATTGAAGGGACATGCAGCATTGTGGTGGGATGAACTACAAGATGATAGACGCTGCAAGGGAAAGCAGAAGATCAAGATCTAGGATAGAATGATCGCGAAGATGAAGGAAAAATTCATCCCCAGAGATTATCAAATTACTCTGTTCAGGAGAATGCAGAACCTGAGACAGAAGCTGATGACAGTGAAAGAATACACTGAGGAATTCTACAGGCTGAACATCAAGGTAGGTCATTGGGAAAGCGATGATGAAAAAGTTTCCAGGTACATGAATGGCCTGAGATATGATATCTAGGATGAGATGAGCATGGTAACCATCCAAATGGTGGAGGATGCTTATCAGATTTCTCTGAAAGTGGAAGAGAAGCTGAGCCGAAAACAAGGTCAGAGAGGCCGAGGCAGAAGTCATCCCAGAGGCAAATCAGTTGCCCAGGATAAATTTCAGAAGCCGAAGGAAGACTGGAAGAAACCTTAGACTCGAACTGAGAGAGGTGGAACCTCACAGAGAGGGAAATATGTTGAACAACGAGGGCAACATATTGAGCAGAGAGGAGATTATGTTGATAACAATACTTTTCCTCGTACTAGAGGTAGAGGAAGATGAAGAGGTGGAGTAATAACATGCTTCACATGTGGAAAGAATGGGAACAAGTCTTATGAGTGCTCGGAAAAAAAGAAGGATATTGGAGAAGCTCACATCGCCGAGGTACAGAGGTAGGATGTTGAGGCAGAAGACATTGAAGGCAAAAGATCGTTGATGATGCGAAAAGCTCTTTTAACACCATAGAAGGAGGTGGAGACTTCAGTCCAAAGAACCAAACTTTTCCAGACTGCTTGCAAGACCAAGGACAAGGTATGCAAGGTCATTGTAGACAGTGGTAGAACGAATAATCTCATTTCTACAGAGATGGTAGAAAAGCTGGAGCTGGAGACGATTGATCATCCAAGCCCATATAGAATTTCGTGGCTACAAAAAGGACATCAGGTAACTATCACTAAACAGTGTTTAGTTGAATTTAAGATAGGAGGATATAATGATAAGATTCTTTGTGATGTCATTCCTATGGATGTTTGTCATCTATTGCTGGGTAGACCATGGCAATATGACATGAATGTGATTCATGATGGGAGAATGAACACATAAACCCTAGAAAAGAATGGGAGGACACACATGTTGCTTCCAATCAAGGATAAGGAGGTGAAAACGGAAGTAAGCAACACTGTACTTCTCATGAGTGGGAAGGAACTTCTTACAAAGGTTAAGAAGAAGGAAGATCCACAGTTCATTGTGGTCAGAAAACTGAAGATTGTTTTGACCAGCACAAGGGTGGATGATTTACCAGAAGAAGTTTAAGAACTGCTGGAAGAGTTCACTGATATAGTAGTGGATGAATTACCTCGTTCGTTGCCACCAATCAGAAGTGTGAGTCATCATATTGATCTCATACCAGGAGACAGTTTACCAAACAAAGCCGTGTACATACTGATGCCGCAGGATAATGAAGAGGTTAAAAGACAAGTCCAAGAGTTGTTGGACAAAGGTTTGGTTAGGGAAAGCTTGAGTCCATGTGTTGTTCCAACAGTACTCAGTCCAAAGAAAGAAGGAGGCTAGAGGATGTGTACTGACTCGAGGGCGATTAATAAGATAACTATCAGGTACAAATTTCCATTTCCAAGGATGGATGATATGATGGATTGCTTGAGTGAAGCAAAGTATTTTTCAAAGATTGATTTGAAAAGCAATTATCATCAAATCCGCATGATGGAAGGTGATGAATGGAAGAAAGCATTCAAAAAAAACAAAGGGTTGTATGAATGGATTGTTATGCTTTTTGTCTTAACAAATGCGTCGAGTACCTTTATGAGGTTGATGATTGAAGTCCTAAAGGAGTTCATCGGAAAATTTGTCATTGTGTATTTAGATGACATACTAGTTTTCAGTAAAATAGTGGCAGAGCATCTGAAGCATTTGGCTACAGTGATGCAGAAATTACGGCAAGAGAAGTTGTTGATAAATATGAAGAAGTCCTCATTCATGAAGACAGAGCTCATTTACTTGGGATTTGTTATTTCTGTAGATGAGTTGAGGATGGATCCAGATAAGGTGGAGGTAATAAAAAATTGGCCATCACCGAAGAATATTTTTGAGGTGAGAAGTTTTCACGGATTGGCTAGTTTCTACCGAAAGTTCATTAGGAATTTCAGTGGAATTAGTGCAGCAATGATGGATATAGTGAAGAAAAGACACAATTGTTTTCACTGGACTGAAGAGGCTGAGAAAAGTTTTAATCTGTTGAAGAGGAAGATTACGGAACAACCATTTTTGGTGTTGCTGGATTTCCGAAAGACATATCAAGTGAAATGCGATGCAAGTGGATTTGCAATCGGGGCAGTCTTGAGTCAAGAAGACAGGCCGATATCATACTTCAGCGAGAATATGAATGAAGCGAAAGTGAAATACTCCACTTATGATAAGGAGTTTTATGCTATCATACAAGCATTGAAGAAATGGAGGCATTACTTGATCCCGAAGGAATTTGTCTTATACAGTGAAAATCATGCACTGCAGTTTGTGACTCAACAACAAAATTTGAATAAGAGACATGTTAAATGGGTTGAGTATATGCAGAATTTCACTTTTGTGATTAAACATATTTTTGGTACTTCTAACAAAGTTGTTGATACTTTGAGCAGGAAGTGTTTGCTGTTGCAGGATTTCAAAGTCAAAACATTGGGTTTTGATGATTTCAGGGACATGTATAAAGATGATCCAGATTTTAAGGAGGCGTATGAAGCAACTAAGAATCCAGTTCTCAGAGATAGAAGCCAATGGACAAAATACATGATCCAGGAGGGATTACTGTTTAAAGGTAATTAGTTGTGTATTCTGGAATGCTCCATGAGGGAGAATCTGCTGAAGGAGAAATAGAGTGGAGGATTAGCATGACATTTTGGTCACGACAAGACGTTCACAAAGCTGAATGAGTCATATTTTTGGTCGGGAATGTAAGAATATGTCAAGATATTCGTGGACATATGTAGAATTTTCCATCATTCGAAGGGAAGAAGACAGAATGTGGGGTTCTATCAACCATTTCCCATACCAAGAAGGTTGTGGGATGCAATTAGCATGGATTTCATATTGGGGTTTCCAAGAATGCAAAGAGGTTTTGATTCAATCTTTGTGGTGGTGGATAGATTTTCTAAAATGGCACACTTCATTCCATGTCAGAAAACCAGTGACGCAACTCACATTGCGAATCTGTTTTTCAAAGAGGTCATTCGACTTCATGGCTTACCAAGGAGTATAGTTTTAGATCGAGATACAAAGTTCATAGGGCATTTTTGGAGGACCTTATGGAAGAAGCTAGGAACTAACTTGTCATTTAGTTCAACTTATCATCCTCAGATAGATGGACAAACGGAAGTGGTGAACAGAAGTCTGGGAGACTTACTGAGGACCCTGGTGACAGAACACCATAGCCAGTGGGACAACATATTACCATAGGTAGAGTTTTCTTATAATGACTCAGTCAACAGGAGCACAGGGCAGAGTCCATTTCAGGTTGTCTATGGCATGCAGTCGAGAGGAATTTCTGAATTGAGAGATTCGGAACAGACTGCGATCAGGAGTGCTAGTGCAGAAGAATTCACAGAGGTGATGAAAGAACTTCACAGCCAGGTGAAGGAGCGATTGCAGAATTCAAGTCAGGAATATAAGCATAGAGCAGATCAACACAGAAGGCAACTTCAGTTCAAGGTTGGTGACTTGATTCTAGCACATTTGAGAAAGGGAGGTTCCCAAGAGGAACATACAATAAACTAAAGATGAAAAAAATCAGGCCATGTTGGGTCTTGAAGAAATTTGGGGCGAATGCTTATGAGATTGAATTACCCGATGGGATTGGAATTTCTTCGATATTCAATATCTCAAATTTGTACCCATATAAAGCTAAGGAAGCAGGGACTGGAAATGAGCAACCCGTGATTCAGTGGACAAAGCAAATGCCAGTTGCAGATAAGCCACATATGGAGCGCATACTGGATAAAAGAATAAGCAAGAAGACCAGGAGGAAAGAAAACTTTGAGTATTTGGTCAAGTGGAGAGGCCATCCAGTTGAAGATGCCAGCTGGGAGAATGAAGCAGAGATCCACAAGCATGGACATACAGTGCGTGAGCTCATGGACAGGAGCCCATGAAAAATTTCAAGCTAGGGAGTATGGTGCAGGAGCATCTCAAGCGAGCCAGCGCGAAAGCAAAAGGCAGCTGGACAAGTGCCAGCGCAGATCTTGAAATTACCTTGAAGTTGATGCGCAATATTAAATGAAGTCATTAAGAAGAAGCTCCCTTGTAAAATGTAAATGGACCTTGAGTGATTGCTCTCGTCCTTTAGTAGGTAGAAGGAATTTATGGTAGTTAATGTAAAGTAGATAGAATTCAATTCTAGATTAGACAGTTTTAGAGCGTAAGAGGGAAACGAGATATAGACACCCTCAGTGTGTATTGTAAAATTATTATGAGCACTTGTGTATGAAGAGAAAAAGAGCAAGCAGAGAGTTGTGTAAGAACACCCATGTACAGATATTTGGATTAAAAGAAAGAGTTTGATTTAAATTCATGGTTTCATGTTTGTTCTTTGTGTATTGATGTTGAAGGACATGCTCATGAATGTTTGCTTCCTATTATACATTTTCTTTATATGTTGTGTATATGATTTCATGTTTTGAGTTTGAAGTTTGAAAGGAAGTAGGAATGAGTTTCAATTGTTTCTCTATCTGAACGAGAGTTCCTGCAAGGAGTGCAGTTGAAGGGTCCGCAGGGAGTACGTTGACAAAGGGTTCAGATAGGGTAACTTTTGTTCTCATTCACACAAAAGTGCAGTCAGGGCACAGGAGCCGTGCAAGGAGTGCGCAGGCCAAGTGAAGTCTCAGGGTTGTGAACCTGAGTGAAGTGTTAAGAGATTGCCCACTGCAGGAGTGTGCAGGGTCGAAGAGATTCAAGCATTCAAAAAAGTTGAAGAGTTTTCGCAAGGAGTGCGAGCAGGGATTCTCTGAAAGGTTCAGAGGCAGAGAAATTTCAGAGGGATATGAAATCTTCAAGGGTCGTTGAAGGCAGGAGAAAAGACCAAGTACTTTGAATTTGGTGAGAAGGCGTAGTGACGTCGAACCCAGGAAGTTCTCAGAGGAAGAAACGAACGGTCAAAATTCTCTAAGGAGGATTCACGAAGTCCCGTGAGCCGTTAGATCTCACAGAAAAGTAGGTGAGTTACGGTGAAAGCGTCAAAGGTTTCAAAGCTTAGAAGGAGTAGGACCGTAGATCGAAGCCACAAGGGTCGTCAGATTTACACATGGATATTGGTATCGGGTTTTCATGGGTTGAAATCCCATAAACATTGCAATGGCAATCACAATATCTTGAAACGCGACATCCCGAAAGCCAAAAGATTTGTGTGGGCCAAGGAGGAGTCAGTGAGTGGACAGGTGGCGTGTTATTGACACAGAGTCAAACTCCATTGACCGTTTCGGAGTTTCGGGGAGAGTGAAGTTCTGAAAAACATTGCATTTGGATTCACGATATTGCGAAGTCTGAAATGTCAATGGAGTGAAGTGGCGTTGAAAGGTCAAACCGTGAGAGCACATCGGAGTTTCGGAAAATCAAGATTCAGGAGTCGAAGAGACAAGTTTCTCGACATCGTGATCATCGAAATTACGATAGGGGAAATCCCGAAAGGGAAGAGGAAAGGTCAGCGTTGACTATTTTCTGATTTTGGGGATTCGAGAGACCAACGCTCGACCACTGGATTCACGAAGTCGCAAAGTCCGATCTCCCGAGTGTAAAGAGGGGATCCCATGAGAGTTTTCCGTGGGTGCAGATTTCCCAAATAAGGAAATAGAAGAGTCGTTTAGAGTTCTTTCAGCCAGTAGTGAAGGAAAGATCCTATGCTGACGTGGACCTTTCGACCTACGAGTTGTGGAGGGAGCATGCATCGGCGTCATTTTGTTTTACTTAGCTTTCACTTTTGATAGTTATTTTTCGTTAATGATTTATTATAAATAAGAGGATCAACCTTTTAGAAAAGGGACGATTGTTTTGGGAAAGACCTTCATTTTGGGAATTGTAAAGAACTATTTTGGAACTTCCTTAATTGAGAAGTCTTGTTTAGCACCAGAAACAAACTTCTGTTTTTCATGAAAGGCACATGTGTGATTGGATTTGTGGAGGAACTACTTCCGACTTTGTTTCATGAATGGAAGTTGTAACGAGTAAGATTTTCTGAATCTATTGATAAGTTAGATGATTCAATATTTTAAAGTGCTTGTCTCTAATGATGGAAATAAAATCATTGTGTTAATCTGTGATTAATGATTAGAGCTAAGGAAACTATTTTTCTTACCATCGTTTTATTGCGTGTATGTTTTCTTTCGATAATTGTATTCAATAATTGAAATACCAACAATTTGATGTATTAGTAGTAGGCTTGTCATAGGTATGAAAATCATTTTTTGCATGCTTGAGTATGAGGGTTATCCCAAGATCAACCTTCTCTAGTAATTAAGATTCCCCTTTTCAAGCTGGTTTATACCAGGACACATCCTTTGACCTGCCCCACCTAGTAAAATAAAATGCATAAAGAGAACGTTTCAACCGAAGAAGGAACTTTCATAAGAATACATCCTTTCAATCACTACTTAAATCCCATCAATTATTTGGTTGGATCGACAGATATGGAGAACCATTCCACTATCAAATGTTGCAGATTCTAATTGGGCCTTGGTGGCGGGTTTGGTTCCTACTATTGATTTAAAGAGATTTAGGACCCCTCAACAAAATTGGTGCTAGAAGGAGGGTCTATGAATGAATGGATAATAATATTTCTGATATAATATTTCACACAACCTGTACATTCAAAACAACCCACATGCATGGCTAGTCATTCTCAAGACAACCCACATACATTGAGTACTCCTAAAATGAGCAACTCACCCCAACACGAGGAATAACATTTATTACTTGAAATACCTTACGATCTTCCCCACAAGGAGTTGAACCAGTTCAGAAGAATCACAAGAGATTACGCCCAACAAATTAGAGCACTACCCTTATCCCCGTTACTTCCTCGTAGAAAGAAAGTAAGAAGACCAATGGTTGACACCCCCAACCAGGTTTTTGTGCATACATTAGAAGACCTGATACATTTATCCCTCACCAAGATTGAACATCCCCTCAATATAATCCCCAAAAATCCAGCTGGTAATGGCTCTAATCCCGACGGTTTTGAATTTGACGAGGAAGGGTTTAAATTGGAATGCTCATCTTCGGATTTAGACGACATGGAGGATAACAATGATTAGAAAAAATAAAGGGGAAACCCACCTCAGAATAATCAACCTTGGTTGGCCATAGATTCTCTGGAAATCCCTGGATGAGTACATAACCTTCCTCAACATCCGGAAAAGTTACTCCCTAAATTTGAACCTGAAACCTCATGATTTCTTGAAGACCATATCAAGAAGTTCATACTAGCTATTCGACTAATGAATGTCCAACATGAAGATGTAGTATGCAGGATTTTGCCTTATACCTTTGAAAATTCAGCCTCTGCATGGTATTTTAACCTGTCGATAGGGTCCATAACTAGTTGGACAAAGTTTCAAAAGGCTTTTTTAGGCAAATTTGCAGAAGAATCCACTACAGGAGCTTTGATGGTTAAGTTGTTCGCCGCCACCATGAGTTAAAAAAAAAAGGTTAAAGAATTCAATCAATGATTTACCATTATCCTGAACAAATTCCAACCCGAAAATAAACCCACTCAAGAGTTACAAATTGAGGTATACGCTAATTCTCTCCCTGCTTCCATTTTCATTTTTGTAAAAAGGGATGCCAAAACAACCCTAGATGAGAATTTTGAGGAATCCAAAACAATTGAATTCCAAATCAAGGGATGTAAATAAGGGCAGGTCTCATTAGTTAATAAGGAAGTTCAACCTCCACCCAGGAGAGAACTCTTGTTGACTAGACCCCCGGGGAAACAAATAGAACAAGGTCCTGAAAATAGAAGTGGAGATATAGAAGACCTACAATGGATGATAAAGAAGTTGTCAAACAAAATAATAGACATGAAAATAAGTGGAGGGGAAGGAGACCAAGGTCAAAGGACCTATAAACCCTTTTTTAAAATAAATCCACCATTCAAAGAAATTGAACCTCCCCCAGCCAAATTAAACATTGACCTGGGAAATGTGGCATCTCACTCTTTCTGTACCTATCACCAAGAGAAACATTCTGAAAGGGACTATCCATAATGGGTGCATGCCATGACCTTGATGGCCAACCAGTTTCTAGACAAGGTTTCCCTTACCGAACAATCAAGCAGCTCAACTGTGAATATTGTTGATTAATAAGAAGTTGACCCACCGGGAGAAACATCCATGCTACTTTGGGACCCTGACCTACCGATGTCTTCCAATGACCTATTTGAGCTTCAAGAACCACCTGCAGAGGTCTTCACTTTGAAAACGTGAAGTAGGGGTCAGCCAGTCTCAAACGACCTTACCATTTCCCACACTTCGAGAGGAAAACAAACGTCTGATCACCCGAAAGAATCCTTTGTCTCCCAAATAAATCCTATAAACATCCATACATGAGAATCACCCAAGATAGACTACAACATAGTAGAAGATTTGAAAAAATTGAAGGAAAATATATCAATCATGGACATATGTAGAATCCCCTAGTAAAAGGACTTTATGTTACAAGATTTGAAGTTAGTAGAAACTCCTATAACAAGCACTAACCAAGGAGAAAATCCAGCCCTCACAGATCTAAGAAATAAGCCAACTATAAACAATTGCTCTGAATATAAGAAAGGAAATACTTTCGTCCCACCATTCCTCTTGAAATTTGAAGTCTTCAACATAAACCTCCATAATTGTTTGGTTGACTTAGGGGCATCCAATAATGTTATGTCATTATCTATCTGCAAGAAATTAAATGCAGTCCCTCTCAAAAGTGATAAATATGTGAAACAATTGGATAGAACCCAGGTGAAAGTTATGGGAGAACTCAAGGATGTCATGGTCAGAATGGAAACACACCCAAATGATTTTCAAGTGATTGACATCATTGTAGTAGATATACCATAATCTTATGGACTATTACTTAGTTGAGATTGGTCCGCGAAGTTGAACAAATACTTTATCACAGACTGGGCTCACCTTTGGTTTCCATTAAATGGATACATGAACATGATCATGATCATGATCGATAGGGAAAGGTATCTCAAACATATTTCCACCAATTTAGAATCCCTTAACGAACCCACTTCGACAAATTTACCCGTGCTAGGTAACTACTCATGCGACTTTGATTTCGATAATTTCTCCCCTCTCTCATATGATGTTCCTGTTAATCAAAACTCTAAAATAAATTTTCAAGAAAATGTACCGACTGTGGTGGAAGAAACCCTCTTCTGTCAATAACCTCTGTTGAAAAACACAGATAAAATGGGTGGAGAGGAGTAAATTGGTAGGCAAGGAGAATCGGATGGTTTTCTCTCACAAGTTTGGACCTTGTACTTTAATGGATCTAAATCACAAGAAGGGTCAGGAGCGAGGTGTATCCTTATTGATATGAAAGGGAAACAAAATTTCCTCTCCTACAAAATAGAATTTGAATGCACTAATAACACTATCGAGTATGAAGCTTTAGTGAAAGGGATAAAGAAATCCATAGAATTAAATGTTAAAGAACTAAAGGTTTTCAGAGACTCTACACTGCAACACTCCCCACCTAAAATTATCAACAGGAAGTGCATAGACTAAAAGACCATTTTGAAGCCTTCAACATTATGGAAATCCCCAAAGCAAATAATACTCTTGTTGATTCCCTGGCCACTGCTGCCTCAATCATATCTCCTTTAGAAGACTATGAAGCCTCCCGTTTCACTATGGAGCTACTCTACAAGTCATCGGTGACCAAACATGTCTCTAATTGGAAGGTATTTGAAGGAGATGAATGAATCATAAACTTTTTAACCAATCAAGAAATTTTTAAAGATATGGCTATTGACGATGAAATATTTTAGAAGAAACTGGTAGAAACTAATCCCCATGAATAAAGGGATGAAATTGATCAGTCGACTAACAAACCAAGGTTTCACACGATACCAAAAGGGGTAGCCAATTTCACATGAGCTTTCCATTGGTGTTCCCAGTATGTCGAGTGGATCAACGTCCAAGGCACTTTCTACCTCATGCTCGTTCTACGAACGACTCTGACTTGGAGCATCAGGACCCAGGGTGGATGCTCTCTTAGGATCCTTGTCCTCTGTAATTCACACCAGAGTGACCAGGAACACCTCTGAACTATCCTCATCATTGTGGATGGTTATTAAATTGAACAAGGGATTTGGTATACTTGTTCTTCCTGATGTACTCGCTGTATCAGGCTAAGCCGAAACGTCCCCTGATGATCTGACCTATGGTGGTGAAGCTTGAGAGTTTTCTGACCCGATGGTTTCTTCAATATGTATCGTCTCTAGGCCACCTAGTTCTCCTCAACTTTTGACTAGGTAATTAGTTGGGATACTCATTATTTCTATCAGATAGGGATCCTTTTTCAATTGATCAATGATCCTA
Organism: Picea engelmannii; assembly: GCA_009831015.1. Lineage (NCBI taxonomy): Eukaryota > Viridiplantae > Streptophyta > Pinopsida > Pinales > Pinaceae > Picea > Picea engelmannii. Next base: position 102,478 of record ML788645.1, read on the forward strand.
TGTGCCCCTTGTATCAAGAGTAAACCCCTTCTCTGTGCCCTTGTTGTCTCTTCCACTCTGATTTATTCCTTGGCCCTAAGAGCCTCTTGATATGACTTCTCCATTGTTTCCACATGTTCTTCCATGATTTTTGGCCCTTGTTCATGTATTAAGGAAGAAATAAAAGATTAAAGAAGAAGAAAGACAAGTTATGAAGAGCGCGGAAGACACACAAACCAAAGAGGGGGCGAAGTGATTAAAGAAGAAGAAAAGAAGGAGCAAAGTAAAGGAAAGAAATCCATTGGAAGCGAACATATAGGAAGAATGTTAAACTAACTTCGCGAAGCTAAGTATAAGACTGTTAAAGAATCTCTAGGTTATATTGAGTTGTTGTTCTGGAATCATTTTTCATTTCCCACAGTTGTAGAAACCTATGTCCTGCAACCCCTCTTATTGCTACTTTGGGTGAGACTTCATCTACTTCGCAGGTGTTGCCGAAAGGGCCAATAGTTAGGGTTTGTTGGTGCACTCTTAGAGTTGAAACCTGGGTCTACCCCTAAACCAACAAATGGTTTCATTTTCAGGACTGAGATATTATTGAGGGAATATCAAGGTGGTTCCCATCAAATATAGAGATTCAGAAGTGGATATAAGAACAAGAAAGGGACTTCACCGAAGCTCAGAAAAAAAAACCCTAGCATTAGTGCAGAAGACTAGTTGGGAAGGTACATATTTACTGACATACACAAGATTTTATTTTCAAGAGTTCATAAGGAGTTTTACGAGTGGTTATCCATATTAGCAGACACTCCATTTGAGATCAGATCTAGACCATCTATGGTTTGGAAAATGGCACTAATTAAGAAAGTCAAGAGAGTTGATAACGTCATGTCTAGAGCGGTGGATCTCTAGTTTGATAGCACTATCATAGGGTACATTACTGAGTTTGCTATTGACAGAGTAGAATCATATAGCCAAGTAGAGAGATATTTCTTCAAGGGACCTAGAGGAAAGTTTCTACACTTTTTAAAGATAAGGATTAAGATGCTATTGCATGAGAATAATATCTTGAATATAGAGTAATTAGTTGGATTTTAAGTTAATGTTCAAGAATTCAGACAACGAAAGTGATGAAGAGGTTGGACACATGCAAAGCAGGAGACCATTCTGTTAGCACATAATCATGTATGGGGTGTTTTCCTAAAAGAAGCGTCCCCTTGGGCAAAAGGAGAGATTTGAAAACCCATTTATCCCAAAGTTTTAAAGGGTTGGCACATTATTTTAACGAGCAGGTAGATTTGGATGGGCAAGATCTTCCCGCCTAGATCTATGGCCAAAGTTTCATTCTGGAGCCCCCTCGTCGGTCTACCTTTAATGGAAAGGGGGGGGGTCTGGAATTGGGTGCGCATATCTCTACGGTCAATATTGGGGCACCTAGATCAATGACGATCAAGCGATTATGGACCCCGGGTCCGGAATGGAGTGGTACTGTCATGGGCCTCCCCTCCTATCGTGTCACCTCCTGTGTTGTTTTATCCCCTGCCATCTGTTCCTCACTTGTTCGCATGACATGGCCCACTTCCTTTCACTCCTCCTCATCCTTTTACATTTGTCCCACTCCCTTCCACGTCGTCCCACCATAATTGATGTGTCCCCCCTCTACCAATTATATCCCATCACCTTTTCTATTTTTCTTGTATCCTCCCTCTTACCATGTGTCTCTCCCATGTTGTCTCCTTGGTCACCCCCTTTACCCTTTCCATGCCAAACATGCCAAATCATCCCCGCCTAACCTTCGTTCATGCACCATCATGTGCCCCCTTCATCGGTCCTACCTACAAATCTTTCCAAACAGATGGTTGGCATATACAGGTGGTACCGTGAGAAGACCTCCATATCCCAAAAGGAAAAATTGATTAGGATTGTTCTCGATCCCAAGGAAGCAGTTATTGAAGTTGTTGGTGGTGGTTAGACATCGTTTCCACTATAAATGGAAAGTCCAGCAAAGGATTAAAGGCATATAGATTCATTCACAGGGCTGTTAGGAGTCTGATTGTGTTTGTCATAAGTGCACGATCATTTAGAAACTGCATGCGCAGACTGCCAGTAGACATGTAGACACAATGGTTTTAATGTAGTATCTCGTTTTCGCTATTATTTTTTTTCTTTGAGTATATGTAGGCATTTTTCCATTTTTTAAGTTGTCGATGGATGAGCTAGGCTCTCGATTGTAAAGTTTTGATGAAGCACTGGTTGTTCTAGTTATGTATTGGCACTTCAGACTTCTTGTCTAATGAATGTCAGCCTCTTTCCATCTCTCTGTTAACACTGTGTTAGAACCGCTCGGAATTGGAGGATCTTGTCGAGTTACACTGTTATAGGATGATGTAGGTTGGATCACTGTAATAGTTGCATTGTTTCTAATCAGTTCTTGTATTTTCTCAACACTGGATGACTTGGAAATGGAAGATCCAGTCAAGTCATTTTTTCAGTTCCCCTGAAACTCTGAACCAAGAGGATCTTGTCTTTTGAGTTTCTCCTCCTCAAGCTGCCGAAAGGCCTGATGCCCAAAGTGGTCTTGTTCACTCCTCCTACCAAGTCTTCCATCTTCTCATTTTATAATCAACCCATTGACGGAAGTTAGATCAAGACCTCTTCTGTTTTTTACATACCAGGCTCAGTTTTTTGAGTTAAGGCGATACCTTCCTGGGTCTCTATCCATACGACCACCCCCATTAAACTATTTGTGACATAAACTGATGGGCATTGGGCTCTGCTTCTGCTGCAATCCAGGAGTGACTTCTGACGCTAACATTTCTGGCACCGTTGCCGTGGACAAAGTTGAATATTTTCCCTGGGATTGAACGACAATCATTAACTGATTCTAAAGGTGCATCAGATATCAGAACTATTGATATTTCTACTGTGCACCTGGTGAATCCACTGACGCGACTCTGTTGGGAGACTCCATTGATGTGAACCCACAAGCGACTGCATTGTTTCAATCATGGATTATAGAGGCAGACATACAAGGTCTACTCCTCAGTTGTCGTTAGCACCACCTGAATTTGACCCAGAGAAGATTATCAGAAAGGGAAATTCCTCTGAAGGAGGTACTTCTACTGCTAAAATAGGTATTTCTAATGATTTTCATGATTTTATAGAAACTCCAACGCCTTCATCTCATCCTGTTTATTTACCTTCTGTTGGAGCTTCCCGTAGTCTAAATTTTGGGAGTGTTCCTGCTGAGTTTTCTCCTCCTGGTCTTGAATTGGTAGGAGAAACCCTTGTCACTCCCCTCTCCCCTAAGGTGGTACCCTGGTTCAGACCCAACACCTCTGAATATCTTCCTACCCTGAGTTTTACCACCCCTTCTCCTATTACTACTATTGTTAAAGAAAGGGAAACTTTTGTTCCTTTTAGCTCGCAAGCTTGTTTTCTAAATTCCCTATTGTTTCCCTCCCGTATTCAAACCTCGTCTCCTCCTGGTTCTCCTACACCTATTGTTCTTATGGCTGGTGCTAATCCCCCTCTAAACAAAATGGATGCCATAGTGGCTGCCAGATATTCCCCCTTAATCCTACCTCAACCTATGAATCCTCTCCCTGTTGGAGATTACTTGAAATATATGCCTAAATTCACTAGGGAAGAGGACATAACTGCAGAAGAGCACCTTGTTTCCTTCTACAGTTACATAGAAAACATGAACATTGAAAATGAAGATGTCTGGATGAGATTCTTCATCCAAAGCCTTGATGGTGAGGTGAGGAAATGGCTTAGGAGATTTTCTCCAAGATATATTATTGGGATTGAAGCTCTAGATAATGCTTTCCTGAGGAAGTGGGGAGGTAAAAAATATTTAATGTATTACATGACAGATTTTGGGTCCTTGAAGAAAAAGGAAAGAGAGTCTGTCTTTGACTTCTCCAAAAGATTCAATAAGATGTATAATAAGATCCTTGTTGAGATAAAACCCACATAAGCCTCTGTTAAAATCTCTTATGCTAGTGAATTCGACCCTGATTTCTGCCTTCTATTGAGAGAGAGAAGAGCTACCTCCCTACCTCAAATGAAAGATGCGGCCATAGAAGTGGAATCTAATGTATTGGTAGTTGACAGACTAAGAAATAATACTGATGCAGACAGAAGAAAGGGAAGATCTGAAGCCTCGACTTTTGGCCCCTCTGTGCCTCACCCTCAAGTGGATGAATTGACCAAGATAGTGAAGTCTCTGTCCATAGAGATGGAGAAAATGAAGGTGGAGGGGAAGAAAACATACATAAATCCTCAAAATACCAAAAACAAAGGAAATTTCAGGAGGCCAAATAATGCTCCCTAGATTATGCAAAGGGACTAGAGGGGAAGAGATAGAGAAGATCAAAAGATTCAGGCCCCTCTTCAAAATAATTTTGTAGCTAATGATGAAGAAGGGGAAATATACAGGTTTGATCCTGAAATCCACTTCTTTGGAGATACTTCTCCTTTTCCTCATCTCACTCAATCAACATACGAGGAATATCTCATAGACAGTCAGCTAAATGAGCTAAGCAAGGGAGACAAGGCTAGCAACAACCAAAACAAGTATAACCTAAGATCCAAGAAGAAGACAAGAGCACCTGATGTTCCTGAAAAGCTCACTATAATAGAGAATCCTGCTAATGAAGTAGCAGACAACAACAAAGGTAAGAAGGCCCAACCTCTCTCTCCAATAGTCTAGATTCATGTTCCTGAAGTAAGGGAAATCCCAAAGATCACATTGTATTTTAACTTTGATCATGAAATTCAAAAAATCAGGATTCCTATGCCCCTCTCCGAACTGATCAAACATGAAGTGTTCAAAAAATGCCTCTCCGAACTATTACAGTCCGAAACCTCATGCCATCCCACAGACTTAATCAATTTGCAAGATGAAAAGCCTGCAATCATCCTAGGTCCTATGGTAGAAGACAAAGATGATTCATTATAGGAATTACTAAAACAACTGAGAGGGGGGGTGAATCAGTTGTTATTGAGCTTAAATAATAATCAAACTATTAAAACATTATTAATCTTTCTTCAACTGATCATCAATAATATACATCATATGGACAGTAAAATTAAAGAGCATCTGTCACACATAAGGTATACACAGAGACAGTTTTTCATGAGGAAACCCATAAAGGGAGAAAATCTCTTCTTCTTCGAAATGATAGGCAGTCTTTTAAGTTCTGTACATCATCTATAATTGAGCACCAACTCAATGTGAGGCTGCTACCTCTATTTTACAAGCTGCAACTTGTTTGAGAGAACCAACTCTCTGGTTTCTCTAGCACCCACTATAAGGAAGCACCAATTCCCTGAATGTTCCAACACCAACTGGATGGAAGCACCAACTTCCAGTTACACAGGCTCCAACTTGTATAATAGAGAACACTTGTTCTCCCTTGCACCACCCTGCCACCCTGGTTTCTCTGGCTGCAACCAGATGGAAGCTACAACTTCCTGTGTTCAAGTTCTCACTTGAACCTCTGAGGACAACAGTCCTCCCGAGCACCTCCCAACCTCCCTAGAATATAAATGACTAAATAAATAGTCAACTTTATAGATAAATCTGTTCTTACCAATCTTTCTTTGTTCTGTAAGTCTGGTCTTCTTCTAACTGTTCTGCAATTCTGCTCTTCCTTTGTCTGTTCAGCAGGTCTGCTCTGCATCAATTTGTTCTATTATTCTGCTATGCTCCAAGTTCTCTTCATCATCTGCTACTCTTCTCTGAATTTTATCTCCCACTTTGCATATTCTCAATCTTACATTGCACCTTCCTTTCTTACAGTCTCATTCATTTTTCATACAGAACAACCAACCGTACACAGTCTGTCTCATTTTATTTTATACACACACATGGCGGTTCAAGTTCCCATGTCCTTTGGCAAAAGAAAGACAATTATCCAAGCAACTGAAACACCAACTGAAACGCTAACTGATTTGCAATCATGAGTCCGTTTTGCTAACAGATTCGTAACTGGGAAGTTAACTCTGAGAGAGAACAATAACCTTTCGATCATATTCCAATTTATCTGCTCCGTTGGATGAACTTTATTGATATTGCCTTTAAATCGGGTTTTGGCGTTTCAGCAATCCTGTGCTCAGTGTCTCGACACTTCATTTCGTGATCTCCTAAGTTCTAATACAGAACTTTTCTGCACTAGCTCCATCCCCAATATGACTATGGTCATAACCAAGCGCCTATGCTAAAAGCACTTTCGCGATTTCTCATTTCGTGGATTTTAACACTATGCTTCGTTGACCCCAAGTTAGCAAAATTTTGATCGCTTGCCACATGTCCTGTGATGTGATGATCTGGATTTGATCTTGATTCAATGGCTGCGATTGAATCGGGATTTTTCATATCGCAATTTCGACATTCTTGCTGCATTGTTTTCTTTGCCTCTCCATATCTCGATTTGCGAAACTCCGATGTGGTATTAGATCAACGGTCTAGATCTGATCTTAATTTAACGGCTCAGATTACGTCATGATTTCTCATATCGCGATTTCAGGATTCTTGTGATTTTTTCTTGTCTCTCCATGTCGCGATTCGTGAAACTCTGATATGAGGTTGGATCAACGGTCCATATCTGATCTTGATTTGACGGTTGTGATTGAATTGTGATTTCGCAATTCTTGTTGCATTGTTTCTTGTTTCTCCATGTCGCGATTCATGAAACTTCGATATGGAGTTATATCAATGGTATAGATTTGATTGTGATTTAACGGCTGCGATTGAATCGCGATTTTGCATATCGCGATTTCAAAATTTTGTACGTCCACTTTTCCTTGTTCTTTAAAGAATGTGCAGGTTCTCCTTGATCCAATGATGGTCGGGTCCTACGCTTGGATCTAATGTCTTAGATTTTTCCTCCTCTTCGGCACTCTTCTTTTTTACATTCATATCTGACGGCCCTAGTTCTTTCAGGAATTTTGAATGGGATCCAACGATCAGAAATGCTTCTCAAACTTTACGAGCCTTCGATCATTCGATCAATGTTGCATTGCCTTTGATCATTCGATCTTTCTGAACTTATATTTTGTTTGCCTATCTGTTACAAACTTCCTGTACTTATGCTACTTGCCATCAATGACAAGCATTCGATGTCTATTAAATATTTTCCATTAGTTGTCTGTTAAATATTTGCCAACAATCTTTTCTCTTCCCCGATTATCACTGCACCGCTGATCATCACTGTTGTACTAAAGTCATCATCACTACTGTACTTTCCATCAATGACAAGTATACACTACCTGTAAATTCTTCTTGTACTCATGCCATCTGCTGTCTATTAAATATTTGTCAACAATCTCCCCCTTTGGCATTGATGGCAATACAAGCACCCACATGCATTCAGGCTCGACTCTCCTCCTGAACTCTTTTCTCCCCCTTTGACATCAATGTCAAAGAAGAAACAATCTTCCCTTGATCTGTTGCAAAAAACATACTCCCCCTGTCGACTATAAGCATCTTGAAAATACACCAGATATTCAGTAAGTACTCCCCCTGACCAGGTGAACAGATTAGACTCAAGAAATTATAACCCCCAATTTTTGACGACGATATCCAAAAGGGGTCGTTGCTAATGGTTTAGTAAAGATATCAACAATCTGTTCTTTGGAAGGAATATAATTCAACTGAACAATTCTATTTGTCACTTGTTCTCTGAGAAAATGGTACTTTATTGGAATATGCTTGGTCTTGGAATGAAGAACAGAATTCTTGGAGACACTAATGGCACTGGTGTTATCACAATGAATTGGAATAGGATCAGTGTAAGTTACCTTCATATCTGCAAGAGTTTGTATCATCCATAAGATTTGTGTGTAGCAAGTAGTAGCAACAATGTATTCTGCCTCTGTAGTGGATAATGAAATGGATCCTTTCTTTTTACTAAGCCATGCAACTAATGAGTCACCCAGAAAGAATGCTCCTCCACTTGTTCTTTTTCTCTCATCAACACAGTTTACCCAATCTGCATCTGAATAAGAAGTTAACTAGAAATTTTGATTTCTAGGATACCACAGACCATAAGTCATTGTTCCCTTCAAGTATTTAAATATCCTTTTGACAGCTACCAAATGACTTTGTTTAGGAGCAGACTGAAAATGATCTACCATTCCAACAACTTGCATTATATCAGGACGGGATGCTGTGATGTACAGAAGACTGCCTATCATAGAGCGATATGTCCTTTGATCAACATCTGGTGAGATATCATCTTTACTCAACTTAAAACCAACCACCACAGGTGTGCTAACTGTAGAGGAATCTTCCATCTGAAATTTCTTCAACATCTCTTTCAAATATTTTTCTTGAGAAATAAAAATTCCTGCAGAGCTTTGTTTTACTTGTAGGCCAAGAAAATATGATAGTTCTCCTATCATGGACATTTCAAATTCTGTTTGCATAGAGTTAGCAAACCACTGGACAGATGATTCATTAGTACAGCCAAAAATAATATCATCTACATAAACCAACACAACTAGTAAATTATCACCCTCAGACTTAATGTAAAGATTACTGTGAACATTACCTTTCTTGAACCCTTTTTCTTGTAGAAATTTGTCCAGTCTATAATACCAAGATCATGGTGCTTGTTTTAGTCCATATAAGGCCTTCTTCAACTTACAAACATAATTAGGATTATCTGTCAATGAGAATCCTTCAGGTTGCTCCATATATACTTCTTCCTCTAGATCTCCATTAAGAAATGTTGACTTAACATCCA
>ML788645.1:122597-138446 GCA_009831015.1 Picea engelmannii
ATTAAAGCTAAATTCTAACTTATCATCCTTGGAGGCTAGCACAACAGGCTTTGTATAACCAGTCTCTACTACATCCCAAACATCAGCACCCAAGGCCATTAAGTATGTTCTCATTCTAATCTTCCAGAAGGAAAAATTTGTTCGATCAAACAGACGAGGCTTAGAGGTTGAAGTCCCTTCATGACTTGTCATGTTTAAGCTTACAGATCTACCTTTGAATAAAAGAAACCTGCTCTGATACCAATTGTAGGAATTGGGGGGGTGAATCGGTTGTTATTGAGCTTAAACAATAATCAGACTATTAAAACATTGTTAATGTTTCTTCAATTGATCATCAATAATATACAGCATATGGACAGTAAAATTAAAGAGCATCCGTCACACATAAGGTATACACAGAAACATTTTTTCACGAGGAAACCCATAACGGGAGAAAACCTCTTCTTCTTCAAAATGATAGGCAGTCTTTTAAGTTCTGTACATCATCTATAATTGAGCACCAACTCAATGTGAGGCTGCTACCTCTGTTTTACAAGATGCAACTTGTTTGAGAGCACCAACTCTCTGGTTTCTCTAGAACCCACTAGAAGGAAGCACCAACTCCCTGAATGTTCTAGCACCAACTGGATGGAAGCACCAACTTCTAGTTACACAGGCTCCAACCTGTATAACAGAGAACACTTGTTCTCCCTTGTGCCACCCTGCCACCCTAGTTTCTCTGGCTGCAACCATATGGAAGCTACAACTTCCTGTGTTCAAGTTCTCACTTGAACCTCTGAGGAAAACAGTCCTCCCGAGTACCTCCCAACCTCCCTAGAATATAAATGACTAAATAAACAGTCAACTTTACAGATAAATCTGTTCTTACCAATATTTCTTTGTTCTGTAAGTCTGGTCTTCTTCTAACTGTTATGCAATTCTTCTCTTCCTTTATCTGTTCAACAGGTCTGCTCTGCATCAATTTGTTCTATTATTATGCACTTCTCCAAGTTCTCTTCATCATCTTCTACTCTTCTCTGAGTTTTATCTCCCACTTTGCATATTCTCAATCTTACATTGCACCTTCCTTTCTTACAGTCTCATTCATTTTTCATACAGAACAACCAACCGTACACAGTCTGTCTCATTTTCTTTTATACACACACATGGCGGTTCAACTTCCCATCTCCTTCGACAAAAGAAAGACAACTGTCCAAGCAATTGAAACGCCAACTAAAATGCTAACTGATTTGCAGTCATGAGTCCATTTTGCTAACAGATTCGTAACTGAGAAGTTAACTCTGAGACAGAACAGTAACCTTCCGATCATATTCCAATTTATCTGCTCCGTTGGATGAACTTTATTGATATTGCCTTTAAATCGGGTTTCGACATTTCAGAAATCCTGTGCTGAGTGTCTCGACACTTCATTTTGTGATCTCCAAAGTTCTGATACAGAACTTTTCTACACCAGCTCCATCCCCAATATGACTATGGTCATAACCAAGCGCTTATTCTAAAAGCACTTTCACGATTTCTCATTTCGTGGATTTTAACACTATGCTTCGTTGACCCCAAGTCAGTGAAATTTCGATCGCTTGCCACATGTCCTGTGATGCGACGATCCAGATTTGATCTTGATTCAACGGCTGTGATTGAATCAGGATTTTGCATATCGTGATTTCGACATTCTTGTTGCATTGTTTTCTTTTCCTCTCCATATCCAAATTCGTGAAACTCCAATGTGGTATTAGATCAAAAGTCCAGATCTGATCTTAATTTAACGACTCAGATTATGTTGTGATTTCTCATATTGTGATTTCGGGATTCTTGTGATTGTTTCTTGTCTCTCCATGTCGCGATTCACGAAACTCCAATATGAGGTTGGATCAACAGTCCAGATCTGATCTTGATTCGACGGTTGCGATTGAATCGTGATTTCGCAATTCTTGTTGCATTATTTCTTGTTTCTCCATGTCATGATTCACGAAACTCCAATATGGAGTTAGATCAACGGTCTAGATCTGATCGTGATTTAACGGCTGCGATTGAATCGCGATTCTGCATATCACGATTTCGGAATTTGTACGTCCACTTCTCCTTGTTATTTAAAGAATGTGCAGGTTCTCCTTGATCCAACGATGGTCAGGTCCTGCGCTTGGATCTAATGTCTTAGATCTGTCCTCCTCTTCAACGCTCTTCTTGTCTACATTCAGATCTGACAGCCCTAGTTCTTTCAGGAATTTTGAATGGGATCCAACGATCAGAAATGCTTCTCAAACTTTACGAGCCTTCGATCATTCGATAAATTTTGCGTTTCCTTCGATCATTCGATCTTTCTGAAGTTATATTTTGTTTGCCTATCTGTTACAAACTTCCTTTACTCATGCTACTTTCCATCAATGAAAAGCATTCAATGTCTGTTAAATATTTTCCATTAGTTGTCTGTTAAATATTTTCCAACAATCTTTTCTCTTCCCCGATTATCACTGCACCACTGATCATCACTACTGTACTCAATTCATCATCACTACTATACTTGCCATCAATGACAAGTATACGCTGCCTGTAAATTCTTCCTGTACTCATGCCATCTGCTGTCTGTTAAATATTTGTCAACATTCATCCCCTCCCTTCTACACATCCTTGAACATACATGACAAGGTGCTGCACAATTGTTTGATGGATTCAGCGGCTTCCCACAACCTCATGCCCAAAACAGTCATGGAAGAGTTAAGACTAGAAGTCACCAGAGCCTATCATGATCTCTATTCCTTTGACTCCAGGAAAGTTCAATGTCTAGGAGTCATCAAAGATCTGGTTGTGACCTTGTTTCAGCTGCCCATGAAAAGTGTGGTCATGGACATTGTAGTGGCTGATGTTCCCCCCAAGTTTGGTATGTTGTTATCAAGATTCTGGATAAAAAGACTTGGGGGAACCCTGCAAATGGACCTAACTTATGCTACTATTTTGGTGTTTGGGGGGGAACATAGGAGACTGTATAGAGAAGCCCAACTGGCCTACATAATCAGTGACAAATCCAATCCTACCAACCATCCTATATTTTCTCTTAACACTGATTTAGGTTCTAGTTTAATACAACTCACTAACGCTCCCGAGACTCCCATAAAACTTAGAAATTAGCTCACTACTTCTCATGAAATTTCTTCCCCCATCACCTCTCTCTGGAAAATGTTCTTTGATGGAGCCTCTTCTAGGGAAGGCGCTGGTACCAGAGTGTTTTTTGTGTCACCTGTTCAGGAAACCATATCTCTGTCATACAAGCTAGAGTTTGAGACAACCAACAATGTGGCAGAATATGAAGCTCGTGTTTTAGATTTAAGAGCTGCAAAGGAAATGGGGATTCAAGAGGTAGCAGTGTTCGGAGATGCAGAATTGATATTCCAGTAGATCAGAAACATTTATCAGGCCAAGCATCCTCGAATCAGGAGTTACAAAAATGAGGTATGGGACCTAATCAACAGTTTCTTCTCATCATTTAACATTTCATTCATTCCAAGAGAGAAGAACACAGTGGTTGATTCTTTGGCTACATCAGCGAGAAATTTCAAAGTGCCCCTACTACCCAAATTCAGATATGATGTAGAAGTAAAATACAGGCCCTCCATACCTGACAATGTCAAACATTGGAAGGTGTTTGAGGATGATCTTGAGATCAAGAGATTCTTGGAGACTGTCGAGGAATTTTCAGCGCTGCATATTGATCAAGACACTGTTTGTGAAGAAAAACTTGATGATGGTAATTTTCTGAGTAAGATTACAGAGCATGACATTGTGTATCTTCCCAACAATCATATTCCAAAGGGACTGGTTCCTTTGGAAAGACTTTTTGACAAGAATGATGTAGCATTAAAGGGGAAAATCTTAGATGATGATGCTGATATGACTCAGCGCAACATTGGCACCGAGAATGAAACTAGGTTTGTCAAATTGTCAAGAAGCCTGACAAAGGAGCAAAGGGCCGAATACACTGAATTATTGAGGGAGTTTGTGGATGTTTTCCCCTGGAACTATGAAGACCTCAAAACTTATGACACTTCGGTCACTGAGCATAAAATCCCATTGAAAGAGGTGGCAAATCCATTTAGGCAGAAACTAAGACAGATCAATCCTATGTTGTTACCAATCATGGAGAGAGAGGTGAAGAAGTTTCTACATGCTCAGATCATCATGCCATTGAGATATTCAGAATGGGTGGCCAACCTGGTTCCAATGAGGAAGAAGAGTGGGGAGATCAGACTCTGTGTGGATTTTAGAAACCTGAACAGGAGCTCAAGGAAGGACAATTCCCCCCTGCCAAATATGGAACATATATTGCAGAGGGTGACAGGAGCATCCAAGATTTCCATGATTGATGGCTTCTCTAGCTACAATCAAATCTTTGTTCTGCCTGAGGACAGAGAAAAGACAGTGTTTACCACTCTGTGGGGCACATTCATGTATTCTAAAATTCCCTTTGGATTGATGAATGCGGGCGCAACTTTTCAGTGAGCCATGGACATAGCTTTCATTGGGGAAAGGGATAAGTTTGTGGTTATCTATCTGGATGACATCACAGTCTTTTCCAAATCTGATAAAGAACATTGTTGTCATCTCAGGAAGGTTTTTCTGAAATGTAGGAGTTTTGTCCTTTCATTGAATCCCAAAAAGTCTTTATTCTCCATGAAGGAGGGAAAGTTACTGGGCCACATAGTATCAGCAGTAGGAGTCAAGATTGATCCTAGCAGAGTTGAAGCAATCCAAGCCTTGTCAATCCCAAGATCCAGGAAAGAAGTCCAGTCTTTCCTTGGTAAAATTAATTTTCTAAGGAGGTTTTTTTCTAACTTTGTTGAGATGGTAAATCTCATAACAATCATGTTAAGAAAGGGAAATGAAGTAAGGTGGACTTCTGAGGCTCGAAATTCCTTTGAGCAGATAAAAAAATCCTTGACTGAAGCTCCTGTGCTTATCAGTCCCGATTACTCAAAGGATTTCCTCACTCCTTTGCCTTGTCTGAAACAGTGGCTATTGTTTTACTACAAAAAATTGATGCCTAGATGGAGCAGCCTATTGCCTATTTTAGCAGAGCATTAAGGAATGTTGAGGTTAGGTATGACATCATGGAGAAATAAGCTTATGCCCTAGTGAAAGCTCTCAAATCTTTTAGAGTCTATGTCCTACAATCAAAAATCATTGCTTATGTTCCCTCAATTGTTGTGAAGGACATTCTTATTCAGCCTGACATAGACGGGAGGAGGAGTAAATGGATAGCCAAGATCCTCGAGTTTGATATGGAGATAAGGCCTACCAAATTGATGAAAGGTCAAGGTTTAGCCAAGCTGTTGGTTGAAGCAAATTGCAAAGTTTTGGGGGTAAGTTTCATCAATGAATGCTCAGAAAACCAACAGGATTACTTGTCTGATGCAGACCCTCAAGCAGAACCCCCATTGGCATGATGTCCTTGGTACAAGGATGTCATATATTTTCTGCAAGAGTTGTAGCCTCCTGATGGCCTGCAAAAGAACAAGGCAAGAGCTCTAAAGATCAAAGAAGTCAAATACTTCCTTGTTTATTGAGTTTTATATTAAAAAGACCCCCTGGGGGTGCTTTTAAAATGTATGAATCCACAAGAGGCTCAAAGGATCATTGTTGAATTTCATGACAAACTATGTGGAGGGCACCATTTCTAGAAAACCACAGCCTACAAAATCCTTAGGGCTGGGTACTACTGGCCCACTTTATTCACCGATGTCTGCAGAGAGGTCAGAGCTTGCATCAAATGCCAAAGGTTCTCAAGAAATCAATAGCTTAAATCCTTTCCCTTAAAACCTGTGGTTGTTTCGGGACCTTTCCAGCAGTGGGGTCTAGACTTTATTGGGGAGATCCACCCTGCTTCCAGTGGACAACACAGATGGATTCTGACTGCCACAGATTTCTTTACCAAGTGGATAGAAGTTATCCCCACCAGGAGTGATTCCCATAAGGTAATCATTGGGTTCCTGGAGGATCTCATCACAAGATTCGGTTGCCCAAGAAAGATTGTTACTGATAACGCAACATCTTTCAAATCTTAAGAATTGGTCAAATTCTATGGGCAATTTGGGATTAAACTAATTCATTCCAACCCATACTATCCCCAAGGCAATGGTTTAGCAGAGTCCTCCAACAAAATCTTGATAAGGATCATCAAAAGATTGTTAGAGGACAACAAAAAGGCCTAGGATTCGAAGTTGAAATTCTCTCTATGGGCCGATCGAGTGACCACAAAAAGATCCATAGGCATCTCCCCTTTCCAATTGGTTTATGGGACAAAAGTTGTCTTTCCTTCTCAGCTAGCCATTCCTGTAGCGAAATTCCTCCAAGATTATCAAGAAGAGCCTGATGATATGATTCGAAGAGTTCATCAGCTGGTAAAGGTCTAGCAAGCCAGAGAGCAGGCGATGAATGAAGTTCAGGACCGTCAGCAGAAGATCAAGCAGGTTTTTGACAAGAAGGCCAAGAAGGAAGATTTCCAGATGGGAGATATGGTACTAAAATGGGATGCTCCTAAGAAAGACAAGGGAAAGCACGACAAATTTGAAGCCCTATGGGTCAGGCCCTTCAAAATCTATGAAGTATTTTCAAATAATACCTACAGATTATGAGATTTGAAGGATCAAGAAGTGTTCGATGGCCCTATGAATGGGCATTTTCTGAAGAGATGTTTCTCTTGAGCCACACGTGGCTCTTCTGTGTTTGTAAATATTGTTTTTATTTTATCTTTAAGTTTTGACAGTGACTCCATAGCCAAATAAAAAGGCACTGAAGCTACAAAAGAGTTCTCAGCAGCCCATAGGGGGCATGTCATCCCCCATGGAGCCTAACGTTAGCACATAATCATGTATGGGGTGTTTTCCTAAAAGAAGCATCCCCTTGGGTGAAAGGAGAGATTTGAAAACCCATTTATCCCAAAGTTTTAAAGGGATGGCCCGTTATTTTAACGAGCAGGCAGATTTAGATGGGCACGATCTGCCCGCCTAGATCTACAACCAAAGTTTCATTCTGGAGCCCCCTCATCATTCTACCTTTAACGGAAAGGGGGGGGGTCTGGAATTGGGCGTGCATCTCTCTACGGTCAAGATTGGGGTGCCTATATCAACGACGCTCAAGAGATTATGGATCCCCTTTCCATTATGCTATTAATAAGGTGGGAGGGTTCGAAATGGAGTGGTACTATCATGGGGCCCCCCTCCTATCGTGTCGCCTCCTGTGCTATTTTCTCCCCTGACATATGTTCCTCACTTGTCTGCGTGACATGGCGCACTTCCTTTTGCTCCTCCTTTTCCTCTGACATTTGTCCCACTCCCTTCCATGTCGTCCCACAATAACTGATGTGTGCCCCCTCTACCAATTATATCCCATCACCTTTTCTCCTTTTCTTGTATCCTCCCTCTTGCCATGTGTCTCACCCCTATCGTCTCCTTGGTCAGCCCCTTTCCCCTTTCCACGTTGAGCATGCCAAATCATCCCCGCCTGAACTTCATTCATGTACCATCATGTGCCCCCTTCATCGCCCCTACCTACAAATCTTTCCAAATAGATGGTTGGCATATACAGGTGGTACCGTGAGAAGACCTCCACGTCCCAAAAGGAAGAATTGATCAGGGTTGTTCTGAATCCCAAGGATCCAGTTATTGAAGTTGTTGTTGGTGGTTAGACATCATTTCCACTATAAATGGAAAGTTTGGCAAAGGATTAAAGGCATGTTGATTCATTCACAAGGATGTTAGGAGTCTGATTGCGTCTGTCATAATTGCACGATCATTCAGAGACTGCATGCACAGACTGCTAGTAGACATGCAGACACAATGATTTTAATGCAGTATCTCATTTTCGTTGTTGTTATTTTTCTTTGATTATATGTAGGCATTTTTCCATTTTCTAATTTGTCAATGGATGAGCTAGGCTCCCGATTGTAAAGTTTTGATGAAGCACTGGTTGTTCTGGTTATGTATTGGCACTTGAGACTTCTTATCTAATGAATGTCAGCCTCTTTCCATCTCTCTATTAACACTATGTTAGAACCGCTCAGAATTGGAGGATCCAGTCGAGTTGTGTTGTTATAGGATGATGTAGGTTGGATCACTATAATAGTTGCATTGTTTCTAATCAGTACTTGTATTTTCTCAATGCTGGATGAATTGGAATTGGAAGATCTAGTCAAGTCATTTTTTCAGTTCTCCTAAAACTCTGAACCAAGAGGATCTTGTCTTCTGAGTTTTTCCTCCTCAAGCTGTCGAAAGGCCTAATGCCCAAAGAAGTCTTATTCACTCCTCCTACTAAGTCTTCCATCTTCTCATTTTATAATCAACCCACTGATGGAAGTTAGATCAAGACCTCTTCTAGTTTTTACATACCAGGCTCGGTTTTATGAGTTAAAGCAATACCTTCCTGGGTCTCTGTCCATTTGACCACCCCCATTAAATTATTTGTGACATAAACTGATGGACGTTGGGCTCTGCTTTTGCCACAATCCACGAGTGACTTTTGATGCTAACACATTCAAAAAGGTTCCTCTCGCAAACCTGTTTAAACATAGTTACAGGACATTGGCACAAGACGAATATTTCTACAATGGAGAAGAAGCATGGAGATCATACAAAGAGTACTCAAAGTTTGCAAGGGAAGAGGAAGTAGATATTGAATAACTTCACCGAGAAGAACTAGAAACTTCAGGGACTGTGCCTACCACCGAAGAAAGTATTATTACTCCTCCTGTTGTTTTAGTAGCATTAAGTAACCATAGTAACCAAAGTAATTAGAGCACTCAAAGCATTGTTACAATCATTTTAGTACATACTCAGTTGAGAAAGAAAGAAACATCCATGGAAGATGAAATGAGGTTACCTATTTTTAGAGGAGATGGATCTAAGGATCCTGACCAACACTAGTTTTTATTTGAAGCTGTATGGAGCATTAAGAAAGTCATAGACAAAGCTGTTAAGAGAGCTCAGTTCGGTACTAACTTGAGGGATCGCGCACTGAGTTGGTATATGAAATTTGTTTCAGGATCTGTACAACTGTTACACATTATTTTCATCATCCCTATGATCGTTAATGATGTAAACCTATATGTTTCCTTCAGAAGGGTCAGTGGCCTGAGTTCCTAAAGAGAGAAGGGAGAAGAACTTTTCCTGAGAAAAGAAGTTGCATTTTCCTATGTAAAAACCTTATAAAAAAGGATGTTCGCAGGTTGCTATATAGGCAGGGTGCGAGAATGACCCATTCTCGCAGGTTGCACTATAGCCAGGGTGCGAGGTGTTCGCAGGTTGCTCTATAGCTAGGGTGCGAGAATGCCAGCACGTGGGAAAAATGAGCGTTTTCTCGAATCTTCTAGAAGGAGAAACTTCTATGGTGAGGTGGCATCTAAATGGTTTGGATCTTACTCGCTTTCATGATTTAGTGGGATCATCCTAACATCCTCACCTTATCCTCTTCAACTTATAAAAGGAGAGGAATTCTCATGGAAAAAGTTAGCTTGAGCTTGAGATTTTTGTGAGCTTGTGGGTTCTTGTTCTTGAGCTTTGTTAGCTTTGGCTTGGTTAGAGTGGCTTTGAGATTTTCTTTGTCAAGATAGATTGTGAGTAGAAAGTTAGCTTGAGCTTTTGTGAGCTTGTGGGTTCTTGTTCTTGAGATTTGTTAGCTTTGGCTTGGTTAGAGTGGCTTTGAGATTTGCTTTGTCAAGATATATTGTGAGTAGCTATCAGATCTATTCTTTCAGAATCCTTGGAGCAAGAAGTGTGTTGGGAATGAAGGACATTTGGAAGGGACCTTACGACATCAAGGAAACGGTTGTAATCTCTCTTTCACATTTAATATGATACAGTAATATGATTCTTTCCTATAAATCTTGTTGTGTTTTATTGTATGATTCCTTGATCACATACATAGGTTTATATTGAGTTTATGCTATCACTATCACTTTGGGTGGTTTGTGTTGTTTTGATCTTAGCTTCACAAGAGCACTAGAGAGAAGCGGGAGCAACAAAGACTAAAGGAAGCGATCATAAGGTATGTCCATGATTCTTTCCTCTTAGTAAATTCAATATTTAAAACTTAAGGAAAGTGTCCTATTCTGTCCTGTTTTGTTCTAGATCCAGGTGGATCTAGGGAGATCGGTTTGTGTCCGCACTTACGGATTTATCCAATAACAAAATTGGCGACTCCACTGGGGAACAAATTGTATCCTAGTTAGTCTAGTTTCCCTTGCTTTGATTGCTTGTTTTCTGGTCTCTGAGTCTGTGGGAGATCCATCAAGACTCTCTGGATTTGAAAGTTTACTCAAAATTTTTGTCCTTTTTCCAAATTTTGTGTTTACAGACATTCTCACACTGTACCCTTTAGTGGCCTGCGAGAATCATATGAGTTCGCACCCTACTGTGTAATCTAGTGCGAGGTGTTCGCACCCTACCTGTGTCTAGCCTACGAACTTCACTAATGTTCGCACTACACCCTATAGCTAGGCTGCGAACCCATTTGAAATTTGTGTTTGGAATTAGGATATCCTATTTTTGATGCCCAGTTTTTCTTTGATCAGCTGGATTGAACTTTTGGATCCTATATTGATCTGTTTACAGTCTGCTTGACATCCTTTGAGTTTCTTTTAGCCACTTTTTCTTTGTTTGGTTTTGAAGGATTAGTCTCTTGCATTGAGTGTCTTTCAATTACAAAGCATGTGTTTTATTTAGAATTGTTTAGGGAAAGATCAGATTTCTTCTGAATAGTTTGCTTTAAAAGAAAACTTTTAGTTTGGGTTTCGTTATTTTAAGAAAGTTCATTATTGCTTTTAGTGAAATTTTTGAAACAAAAAGATTTAATTTCTTGCTTTATATTAGATTGGGGGCATCTTTGCGTTTGAAGTAGCGAAATTGCATGATTGATATTGATGAGTTTAATAGACTTTGGGACATGTGCATATGGGAATAATAAATGTTTTCTCCTTCTCGTAGCATAGCTTTCATCGAAATGAAATGATTGCATCTTCGTATCTTTGCATAATTTTCGAGTCGGTTAAAACACCATATTGTCCATGCCATTTTCCTCTTGAGTAACAATAGCCATAAAATGAAGCGCTTATAAAATTTAATTAGACATTTTTATCTTTTCTGGTAGCAAACCTACATTAGATTAGTTGTAGGACTTTGGAAAAGGTGTGAAAGATAACTTTCCAAAGTTGCAAACAAACATAGAATCTTGAGTTAGGGAGCGGTTAAATCCACTTATTACATTTTGTCCTGGGAAGCCCTTCTAACACAAGGGTCAAGCACTAGGTCGCATTGGTGTTGGCAAAGTTACTCACCCTTCTTTGTTGACATCAGTGTAGAGATTGCACATATTACGGGGGTCACTCTGAGGTATACCCACAATTATGAGTGGAAGCCTTTTGAGTTGATTTCGGGCTAGATACCCTGCCCTTGCACGTGGATCGGACTGTCGACTGTTCCCCCGGGATTTATTGTTGTTGGTGGTAACCTTAGTGGCCTATCTTTCTAGGTTCTTTACACGAGGTGACTGTGGAGGGGAAAGTCTTCACGGTACCTGGAATCGACGTTGGCCAAACTCACTCGGGCTCCTTGGAGG
This sequence comes from Picea engelmannii, assembly GCA_009831015.1. Taxonomy (NCBI): domain Eukaryota; kingdom Viridiplantae; phylum Streptophyta; class Pinopsida; order Pinales; family Pinaceae; genus Picea; species Picea engelmannii. The sequence goes on from ML788645.1 coordinate 134,196, forward strand.
GTATACCCACGATTATGTGTGGGAGCTTGCACCAGGGTGTAAGTCTGTTAAGCAGGTCGTCAACGTAAATTTTCCACCCACTCTATCTCAACCCCTTCTTACTTTGTTCCCGCGACGTTGGATTTCATCACCAACTAGTGCGTTCATTGTGAGAAGGTTTTGTTTGTTTGCTTGCTTCCTAGATTTTTAGCGTGTGCTGTTTGCTTTCCCTAGTGGACTCTAGATTGGATTTTTTTTTTTCATGGCGTCATTTCCCGAAATGATCAATGAAGGAACCTCTGCTCCAGGGGAACCTTTTGTTTTTCTTTCTTACGGAAACATTGGTCCTCCTCACATCGCTACTTTGAGCCTTCCAGGTCTCACAATTGGATTGTCGGTGTGGTTGTTTTCCACTCAGGTAATCCTAAATGCAGTAAGTGCTTCGGTTGTAAGCACTTCCCCCCAAGAGCATCAACCTCATGTTGATCCTTCACCTTTTTCACCAATAAGGTCTTCTTCACCTTCTTCCCTTGCAATGTTGCCTTCCATTTCATCTTCTTCGTTGGGTGAAAGTTCTGCAGCTAGTAACCCAGTGAATAAGAAGAAGAAGAAACGAAAGAATAAGAAGAAGAAAACTAAGCAAGGATCCAAACTTCCAACCACTGTCAAACATGTTGGAAAACAACCAGTTGTTGTTAATCGTGCTGGGAGTGTTGATGATGTCAAGATCACCCAAACAACCCATAAGCCCAAGTACCCTTGCATACTTTGTAAGGGTAGCCATCTTCTTAAAGATTGCCCTGGTCTATCCAAGGTTATAGAATCATGGTCTACATGCCCTCGCCAACCCATCTCGTTAGCCTCTGAAAAACATGTTGACGACCCTCCGTCAACCAGTCATGATACGGTTGGGAAGAAGAAAAGTAGAGTCAATTTCCTGTGCCTTCTATGCAAAGGGAGTCATCTCACTCACCTTTGTCCTCATATGGACGAAGCCTAGAAATTACTGGAAGACATGACTGTTTCACAGCCTCAACTTCCAGCGGCTTATCACAAGCTCTCTCTCAACCCACCTGTAGTTGATGGAGTGATCAATCTGGTTCCCCTGTCGGTCAGTTCGGTTGATCAAGTGGTCAATCTGGTCACATCTTTGGATGAACCAGTAAACCAAGTGGTTGATCCGATCCCATCCTTGGTCAACCCCACTCTCCCGTTAGAGAGTGAAACCCAAGCGGTCGATTTGTTTCCACCTATCGACCCCATTCTCCCCTTGGGGAATGAAACCCAAGTGATCGATCTGATCTCTCCATCGGTCGATCCTACTCTCCCGCTAGAGAGTAAACCCGATACTACCCATGTTTTTCTCGTTGATACAGACTCTGCCGTGTCAGGGGGTATTCCTCCTTCTCCCATGGAACCCCCTCCAAGTAATGAGACCATCTGTTTTGATTGGGATGTACTAACTGGACCTCGTCTTCCCTCTTACATTCCTTTCCAGATTATAGTACAGGTTTGTGGTCGGGACGTTACCAAAACGTTGATAGATGAAGGTTCGTCTGTTAGTATTTTGTCCTATATTGCTTGGCAAGCGTTGGGTTGTCCTTCACTTGTGTCAGTTACGCAGAATCTGTTAGCTTTTAACAGAAGAACTAGTCAACCTTTATGGACCCTTCCTCAGTTTCATGTAACTTTGGGAGGGAAAACTATCTTTATTGACGTCATGGTAGTCCAAGATTCCTTGGATTTGTCTTTACTCCTTCGGCGAGATTATGTCTATGCCATGAAAGAAATTGTGTCTACTCTTTTTTCGTGTGATATCTTTCCCTCACGATGGACGAGTTGTGACTATTGATCAACTTTCATTCATTGGCCCCGCCTGGATTGCCTCCCTGAATGGTTCTTGTATGCAGACAATATCACCCCTGCCCCAGGTTAATTATGTGGCGTTGTCTCCCATGGCTTCAACTTCTGATGACTTAGATCCAGTAGTTGACATGGTGATCTCTTCGATAGGGTTGTTAGAGCCTGATCTCTTTACTCCTGTCGCGACCCTTGACATGGTGTCCTTCCAGAGTGTGTTTCTTCCTTCCAGTGAAGACCTCTTGGAAGCCATGACCGAGTTTTGTCCCCTTACATGGTGTCATTCCAGAGCATTGTCCTTTTGGAATCCATGATCAAGAAGAGATTTACAAGGATAGTTTTTGCATCTCTGAGGCAACCTCGTTAAAAAATGAAACAAAGGTCTTTGAGAATAGTTTTCTAGTTTCAAGCTCATTAAAAAATGAAACCACTTGAGGATAGTTTTCGCATCTCTGTAGCAACCTCATTAAAAAATGAAATAGAGGTTACGAGCATAGTTCTTGTTTCTATGTCAAGCTCATTAAAAAAATTAAATAGTTTTCCCCCTCTCTTTTTGAGTCAAGTCCTTCATCTAGTATTTGAAGCTTCATTTCATTCTCCTTTGCAGTTGGATGAAACGAAGCTTGGGGGGCATATGACCTCAGCCTATGGACTTCATGCTGACATTTGAGCCACTAGCTTCTTAAGCTGGGGGCTAAGTACCAATTATGTGTTGGGAAGTCGCAAGCATAGTTTTCTATGGTTCAAGCTTGTGTAAAAATGAAACCACTTACCTCAAGCATGGTTCCCTCTGGTTCAAGCTTGCGTAAAAAATGAAACCAGGTCCAAGCATAGTTTTGTTTAGTTTTTAAGCTTGTGTAAAAATAAAATATATCCCAAGCATAGTTTTGTTTTGTTTTAAAGCTTGTGTAAAAATAAAAACAATCCCGAGCTTAGTCTTTGTCCGTTCTCGCGCTCGAAAATACACGAGAACGCGATTGAGCATACTTTTATCACTTTTTCAGGCTCAACGAGGTTATACGTAAAAGGAACCCCCCTGGAGTCCTCTTTAAGCTCTTTTCAAACTCTCTAAACATGAAAAGATTGTCGAGCGATCTTGTTCTTTTCACGCTCGTTAAAGTATTTGAAGAAAACGTTCGATGAGCGATAGTTTATCACTTTTTCGGTCTCATCGAACTAATTTACGAAAAAGGAACTGAGAGAGTTCTCTTTTAAAGTGTTTTTCCAGACTCTATAATCATGAAAAACCTTTGAGTTTTCTTTCTTTGGACTCATAAGACAAACATTGAAAGACCCATATGGGACCTGAGTTTTCTTTAAGTGTTTTTCAGACTCGCTAAATATGAAAAACCCATGAGTTTGCTTTCTTTGGACTCGTTAAACAAACATCGAAAGGCCCAAATGGGACCGAACCACTCCTTCCTAGGGTTCGTTAAACATACTCCAAGGGAATCGTCCGAAGGATGAGCTTACATTTACAAGCATATGTTATCCTCCTCAAGCTGGCGTAAAAATGAAGAGGTACTCACCAGAAATGGTGGGGGAAAAATTGGGAAAGAATTGTGTCTAAACCTGTATTCCATGAAAGAGTAGCTTTTGAACATGACACCCTTTCACTCGCCTTGTGTCTAGGTTGGAAAATCCACTCGTCTCCTGATCATACTCCTATAAGATTACAGATTGGTCTGTGATCCTTGTTGTCGAGTTAGTGTTTCCAAGACAGTTGTCGTGTCGTTAATCTGTTCAAAAAGATGTCCAACCTGAAAAGCCTTCTATTGCGTTAGCCATTTCTGTAGTCTTTAAGCCTTCTATTGCGTCGGCCATCCCTGAGTCAGTCCTAAATCACTTGTTACTCTAATCTACATCAAATCTTGTTACTTGTTTCATGTCATTGATGTGGGATACATTAAGGCCCTCCTATGACGAGTCTTTTCCTGTCGACTTCAACTCATTATCCAGGAATTAGACTTAGAAACTAATTGGTACCTTGGAACTTGCATGCCTCAACGGTAGGTTTCCTCCCTGTCGACAGTGGGTTTTCATTATTGACCCCTGATCGGGAGATTCCATTGAGTGTTCGACTTCAGCTCATGTATTCACATTCGTTGGATTGTACTAGTGTACCTTGGGAGTCATTGACATTAATGGTGATTTCCCTCGCACTTGTTAATGGTATACACTAATGACCGGTAATCAAGTGGTTTCTACCATTTTCGACTTCAACACATGTATTCACATGGTTAGATTCGTACTATAGAGTGGTGGAGACGAAGACCCTGGATATTTTCTGACAGATCCAGGTTGCGTTGGAGTATATTCAGTGTACTATTGCATAGATCCACATTGTATGTCTGGTGGCTATGTTCAAATTTGAGTCTTTAACACATAGATCCACAGTGTATTTTTGGTGGC
>ML788645.1:145026-185872 GCA_009831015.1 Picea engelmannii
TCCTTCTAGAAGCGGAAGCTTCTATTAGGTCTTCTTACATCCGCCTAATTCTCTTTTATTGAAAGGTCTTATTAATATTGACCTTTATTACATCCGAATACATTAATCTACCCATGTGCGGGTTAGGACCTTAACAGAAGAACTTTTCCTGAGAAAAGAAGTTGCATTTTCCTATGTAAAAACCTGATAAAAAAGGATGTTCGCAGGTTGCTATATAGGCAGGGTGCAAGAATGACCCATTCTCATAGGTTGCACTATAGCCAGGGTGCGAGGTGTTCGCAGGTTTCTCTATAGCTAGGGTGAGAGAATGCCAGCACGTGGGAAAAATGAGTGTTTTCTCGAATCTTCTAGAAGGAGAAACTTCTATGGTGAGGTGGCATCCAAATGGTTTGGATCTTGCTCATTTTCATGATTTAGTGGGATCATCCTAACCTCCTCACCTTATCCTCTTCAACTTATAAAAGGAGAGGAATTCTCATGGAAAAAGTTAGCTTGAGCTTGAGCTTTTTGTGAGCTTGTGGGTTCTTGTTCTTGAGCTTTGTTAGCTTTGGCTTGGTTAGAGTGGCTTTGAGATTTGCTTTGTCAAGATAGATTGTGAGTAGCAAGTTAGCTTGAGCTTTTGTGAGCTTGTGGGTTCTTGTTCTTGAGATTTGTTAGCTTTGGCTTGGTTAGAGTGGCTTTGAGATTTTCTTTGTTAAGATAGATTGTGAGTAGCTATCAGATCTATTCTTTCAGAATCCTTGGAGCAAGAAGTGTGTTGGGAATGAAGGACAGTTGGAAGGGACCTTACGACATCAAGGCAATGGTTGTAATCTCTCTTTCACAATTAATATGATACATTAATATGATTCTTTCCTATAAAGCTTGTTTTGTTTTATTGTATGACTCCTTGATCACATACATAGGTTTATATTGAGTTTATGCTATCGCTATCACTTTGGGTGGTTTGTGTTGTTTTGATCTTAGCTGCACAAGAGCACTAGAGAGAAGCGGGAGCAACAAAGACTAAAGGAAGCGATCATAAGGTATGTCCATGATTCTTTCCTCTTAGTAAATTCAATATTTAAGACTTAAGGAAAGCGTCCTATTCTGTCCTGTTTTGTTCTAGATCCAGGTGGATCTAGGGAGATCGGTTTGTGTCCGCACTTACGGATTAATCCTGAAAGAACAACCTAAACCACTGAATTACATTAAGACTCTGTTGAGTGAGGAGTTCAAGAAGCCTAAGTTAGAGTCACGATGCATTACAAAGTTGAAGGAAATCAACAAAAAGGTAATTGAACGTATTAGGGAGTTTGATCAGAGGTTTAAGACCTTGACAGGACATTTAAGTTTTCAGATTCCTGATAAAAAACATAAGGAATGGTTCATCACTGCCCTCATGCCACACATTAGAGTTCCTCTGATGCAACATAACGTCACTTCACAGGCTAAGGCACTAGAAATTTCAATGAAATTAGAAGCATCCCCTATAGGAGAATCCAACCCAGGTATGAGTCATATTTTGAATCAATTAACTAGTTTATGTTTATAGGTTGAAGACATGAAGAAAGATAAAGGAAAGGAGAAAAGAGAAGACATCTCGTGTATCAGATGTAAATTAGAGGGCCATGACAAAGAGAACTGTCCCTTATTTAATGAATACTTGGCCTCTGGAGCCCCTAACCCTTTGAAGCAGGCTACTTTACCCTAGTGCGAGGTATGTAGAACCAGACATCACCCTGGTGAATGTTATTATATGCATAAATATGTCTAGACACCCACCAATATTTATTGTACATTCTGCAAATATGTGGGGCATGATGAGAAGGATTGTAGGTCTTATGACCTCATGCATGAAAGATCAAGGGATACATACAAAATTCAAGGAGAATTACAATAGGAAGGAAATGTTGTGTAGTTCAATTCCCCAGGAAGAGGAAACTTCAACCCTCATGGTGGTTTTAGAGGAAGAGGATGAGGAGGAGGTATGGGTCAAGGTTGAGGTCAGATTATTTTCTATGATTGCACCCATCCAGGTCATTTGGAAAGGGATTGTCAGAACCCTTGTACTACTTGAAACTACTATAATTTGTTTGATCATGTCATTGAAGATTGTCCAATATTGTTAACTAAACTTCAGTAAAGATGAGGAGGAAACCAACAAGTAAAACTAATATCATCGGAACCTCACGGTGAGGATCCCAGAGTCACTGTTATTACTAGAGGAGGATTTGTCATAGGAGAAGATAGCTTGACTCCAGGAAATACTACAAATGGATCAAGGATCAAAAGAGCTTTAGAGAAGGCACCATTGTTTGATCCAAGGAAATAAAATCAAACTTTCATAAAAGCAAGGAGAGAATTTTTAGGAGAACATGCTTCTTCATCTAGGGAACAACCAGAAGTAAAGGAATTTGAAATTCCTCCAACATTTGATCAGTATATCCCACGTAGGCAAGGAAAAGAGGTAAGTAATCTTGTGGACTTCTTGTATACTTGCATTAACTTTATTAAAGATGAAAGAGATGTGAAGGACCTACAACACCTGATAATAAATTATGAAATTGGAAGAATAGATCCTCTTATATGTAGAGATGTGAATCAATTATCTAGAAAAAGGAGGACAAGTAAGGAACTACACCTTAGTGCTCAGATTGGAGACTACGATGTGGACTATGTGGTCCTCGACCTGGGATCAGAAGTAAATGTTATGACGAAGCAAAATTGGGAATTGATGGGAAAAACTAAATTGATTTACTCTCCTATTAGGCTCAAGATGGCTAATCAGTAGGCAGTGAGCCCCTTTGGAAGATTAGAGCATGTCCTTGTATACATCGATGGAGTGAGTACATTTGCAGAATTCAAAGTGATTGAGATAGTTGATGATAGTTGTGCCTATCCTGCATTGTTCTGTATTGATTGGGATTTCAAAATTTTGATTGTTGTTGACCTAAAAAAGAGAAGAATGGCATTTGAAGGTGATGTCCTTAGGGTCATTGCACCCCTTGATCATGATGAAGGTCGCAGATACACATAACTTATAGGGGAAGAATACCATGACTGCAAGCTAGAGAACATCTATAAACTAATAGCAACACATCAGAATTATATTAATCCTACAACAGATGGAAATCTAAGTTGGCGAAGTGAGAGTGCATGCTCATCAGACTCAGAATAAGCATTGGAGAATTGACAGAACAAAATATATGAAGTCTCTATGCGAAGGTGTGCCAGATTGACCAAGGCAGTTCATTGGATTGGAGCAGAAGTAAGTAATATTATTACATTTGATGGATTGAATAATTTAGAGATATTTCTATTTGAATTTGACAAAATAGTACCAATACAACAGAGGATGTTGGTACTAGATGAATTCTTGAAAGAAACACTAGCTAGATGGTCGAAAGCTCACAAGAAGAGCATCATGGAATGGGTTCAATGTCGCACCTTGTTGACAGTGCACTTTTCATACCTAGATGAAGGCTGTGAAGTTTGATACACAGGTCAGAGTTTCCCTAAGGACCATATGTGAAGTTGTGAGGAAGATTGGAACAACATTCCTAAATAATAGTGGGTACATAAGTTCATTAACACCTTAGATACTACGCCTATCAACTGGTACCTTCAAGAAGAACTGCACTTAGCTACTACAGATTGGTATGATATGACCCAAAACTTTATAGCTACATTCCTATTTGAAACTTAGTACTCCACAGTAGATCAGACTTTACAAATTATAAGAAAGAAGGTCTTTGAGGAAGTATCTAACACCCCTTTTGAACAAGAATAATATGAATGGACTGAACCTTTTCAGTGGTTATAGGAATGCTATAATATTAGTGTTGATGAAGATGATGATCCTAGGAATGTGAACATTTCAGAAACTAAAGGACAAAGAGATATAGAAGGGTCAAGGATTGAATTACCTTTTTGTTACCCATGATTTTGGTCATCATGATGATGTATTGATGATGGTGAACTCAGGCTCCTCATAAGGACTTTCTCCTGAAAAAAGTTACATTTATCTCTTCCCAAAAAACTTACTTTTGAAGAGGGTTCACAGGTTGCTAGTATACCAGGGTGCGAGAATGACCCATTCTCGCAGGCTGCCTTAAGCCAGGGTGTGAACTTCTCGCACTGTGATAAATAGCTAGGGTGCGAACTCATCCTAAATCTTGGAAAAAGATGAAGTCTCGATGGTTCTAGAAGGGAATATTCTAGAATAATGGGTTGGCATTCAAATGGTTATCCTTGTACTGGATTCCCTGATATTGTGGGATCATTCTTATCCAAGTAACTATCTCATTCTCTCCTATATATTGAGGGAATTCTCATGGAAAAGGTTAAGCAAGATTCATTGGAGAATTGGTGAAAGATTGTGTGAAGGACTTAGCTTGAACAGGAGCTTGGAGACTCTAGCAAGTCTATCAAGAGGATTTGATTTTCTTCATACAAAGATTGAGAAAGTGTGTGTGTTGGAGCCAAGAGCCACTGAAAGGGAGCTTGCGACATCAAGGCGATCAGGTTGTAATGTTCTACTTTCAATTAATATGATACAGTGGCATGTCCCTTTCCCATAAAGTTATTCTCACTTTATTGTGTAATTCCTTGATCATACACATAAGTTGACAGTTGAATATATTGTTCTATATTCACTTTGGTTGGTTTGTGTTGTCTTGGTCTTGACTTCACAAGAGTACCGGAGCGAAGTGGGAGCAACAGAGACCCTAGGAAGCGATACAAAGGTATGTTACTTGTTCCTCCCTACTAGCTAATTCAATGGTCAAAACTTAGGGAAAGAGTCATGTCATGTCCTGTTTTGTTCTAGATCTAGGTGGATCTAGGGAGATCTATTAGTGTCCACACCTACCAATTAGTCCGATAACAAAATTGGCGACTCCACTGGGGACATAACCTATTTTATTTGTGGTTTTTGGTATTTTTCCTTGGCCATTTGTTCTTTCCTTACCCTTCTCCATTCATATCAATCTCTGAGTCTTCGGGATACCCTGATAGACCCTCTGGGTCCAGAGGCCTCTTCAATTTTTGTGTCTTTTTCCAAAAATTTGACTAGTTTCAGACATTCTCGCACTGCACTCCACACTAGGCTACGAGAATTTATAGAGTTCGCACCCTGCCTTTAGGTTCAGTGCGAGGTTCTCGCACTTTGCTCAAAGCTCACCTACGAGAATCACCTATTCTCGCACTGTGTAATAATGCTGGCCTACGAACCCTGTTTTTCAAAATTTTGGATTTGAGTTTTTGCATCTTCAACTACCCAGATCAGTTTAGGTGCCTAAAAAGAGTTTCTTCGAACATTGGTTGATGTTTTTCTTGTGTTCGTTTTTGTGCATGAACAGTCTTAGGATTTCAAAGGCTCTTCCTGTCACTTTTGTCTTGACTTTCGTTTCTTTACTTTTCTTGGAAAATCTATACTCTCTGATTTTGGAATCTGAGTGTGCTTGATTGGTTAAGGACCGGTGATCAGTTGAAAGTTAAGTTTCTTTGTCTTTATAATTTTCTCATTGTTTGAAAACTCATTTTTCTCATACAATTGAAAAGACAAGTTTGGTTTGCTTGTTATTTTTGTTTCCATTGAAAGAGTGGTTTGGGTTTTTTATCTATTGCTTGTTCATTGGTTTTTTTATTTTCTACACTCTCACCATTAGGGTGTAGGTCCTTCTTGAAAAGTGAACAAACGTTTTTTCTTTCAAAAGCATTTTTTGTCTTCGAAAGCATTGAAAATCAATTGTTGAAATTATTGAAAAAGAAATGATAGAGAATTGTTATTGATGCGTGATTTGTTGCAATTGCATTTTAAAGGAAATTGTGTATTGTAGTTCAAGGTTGATCAGGAAAATTTCTCTTCCCCTCCCATACATAGGATTCATTGAACGAAAAGTGATATATTTCATTCTCATCCATGCATTGTTGGGAAAGAGTCTCATACAACATCAGTTTCATCTCCGTTTCCTTTGAGTAACAACAACTCTTAATAACACTGCGTAATATTAAAATTTAACTAGTAACTCTTTTCTAGGGCTCTATTACACCAACATTTAGCTAGGCTAGCACTTTGGAGTAGGAAGAGAGATACACTTTCCAAAGCACAAAACACACAATAGAATCTTGTGTTAAGGAGTGTTAAATTCCATTTACAACATCTTGTCCTGAGAATCCCTTCTCACACAAGGGTCAAGCACGAGGTCACATTGATATTGAAAGAGTTACTCACCCTGCTTTGTTGATATTGGTGTAGAGATTGCACATATTACGGGGATCAATCGGAGGTATACCCACAATGATGAGTGGAATCCTTTTGAGTTGATTTCGGGCTAGATACCCTGCCCTTGCCTGTTGATCGGACTGTCGACTGTCCCCCCAGGCTTTATTGTTGTCGGTGGTAACCTTAGTAGCCTATCTTTCTAGGGTCTTACACAAGGTGACTATGAAGGGGAAAGTCTTCACGGTACCTGGAATCGACATTGACCAAACTCACTCGAGCTCCTTGGAGGGTATACCCACAATTATGTGTGGGAACTTGTACCAGGGTGTAAGTTCGTTAAGCAGGTCATCAGCATAACTTTTCCACCCTAGCCCATCCCCTTCTCGTCTCATTGTTGTGACGTTGGATTTCATCACCAACTAGTGGCTTCGGAATTAGAAGGTCTTATTTGCTTGGTTTTGCTTCCTAGATTTTGTTTACTAGTGCGTGTTGTCTGTTACCAAAGTTGACCATAAGATTTTCTTCATGAAGTTTGTCAATTAGTTACAATAGCTCCTCCACGTTGTTCACGTAGAATGCATGGTTTATCTCCAGAGCATCTAGACGGTTCTCAACCCTTTCCTAAAAGTACACCTGAGGGCTCTCCTCAACAAAGTGAAGTCCCAGTCGTCACCACACCACAAGTGGAACGAACTGACTCTCTAGAATGTTTTTGAATCACTAATACTTGAGAGGACTTTTGACTTCACCCTAATTCTGAGTGACCGTTTATGCGACTAAATTCTTCCGGAGACTTAGTTGTTACATCTTCTAGATCACCAGTTGGACCTTTTCCCAACATAGAAGGCCAAGATCATTTTTGGTCTACAGGTGTTTTTCGACAGGACCTTTTTGGTCCAGGTTCACCTGTGATTTTCGAAATCACCCCACCTGTGATTTTCGCAATCTCTAGTCCAGAGATAGTACCATTTACTACCGCCTATCGCTTTACTATCCCTATCGAAATGTCCCATCACACAGATACTACGAGTGTTCCAACCAGGTTTACTGCAGTCAATCTTGCTCCCATCAGCACACTGCGAATGCCCAACGTCACTGCGACACTACCACCTAGATATCGTGCATTGAATGCTTCCATTCCTACTCCTGGGCAAACCCCATCCGGCTCTCCTAGTGGTCCTTCTTCTTCTAGGCACTCTCTTCCCAGTTTTATTCTGACACTCCCTCAATTTCCTTTTGCAGGACCTTCCTTGTCCTCTCCTGGCAGTCTTAATCCTAGTGGCACTATTCCGTCATTCACACCAAATTACCAGATTCTCGTCGGTGGCCAATTTCACCAAGGTGGCATGACTCAACCCCCTCTCAGTGGGCAAATTCCTATTGGAACGCAAGTCCCAATTGGAACTCAACCCCTAATTGAAACCCTTCCCCCAATTGGAACACCACCTTCGATAGGAGCATTGACCCCACCTTTTGGACAAAACATACCTCCGTCCTTGGCCCAGTATTGGAATCAATTGATACAACATTCTCCTCAATCGACTGGGGGGCAGCAGTTTCCAGCTACGTCCGTAATACCCCCTAGTATGGGCCAACCCTATCCAGGTTCGTTCAATCCTATTTGGGGCTCGACTGCTCAAAATCATGTTCCTATTCCAGGATACAATCCCATGAGCTACTATCCTCTCCAACCACCATCGAATCTTCCTGGGTATTCACATTATATGCAGACAACTTATGGTCCTACTGGTTTTTCGACAGGGCTTCCTCCCCAAAGAAACCAGTACCCTCAGGTGAATCTACATTTACCCTTTATCACCACTTTGGATCTTCCGGATTTGTCAAGGATTTTAAATGATCCAATTCATCACTCTCCCCAATGGCCTGCTATACCAACCAAGCTACCATCAGACATTCCTAAATTCGACGGCAAAGTGGGAGAGGACCTGAACAATCACGTTATGACTTTTCACCTATGGTGCTCATCCAACTCGTTGATGGATGACTCTATTTGTTTACGTCTTTTTCAACGAACCCTCACAAGTTCTATTGCGAAGTGGTATATCGAATTGCCACGAGGTTTCTTCTCTAACTTCAACACCCTAGCTATGGATTTCCTCACACACTACCAGTTACCGATCCGTTATGATAGGAGAACCGAGATTTTGACTTCCTTCAAATAGAACAAATCCACTCATATATCCGATCACATTCATGAGTGGCGACGGAGACGACGTCTCATTAAACTCGAACTCCCTGATCAGTTACTGGTAGAATGGTTCACAAAATCATTTGTGAACGACATCGATCGTGACATTGCCATGGGTGGAGTAGTCACAGAAGAGTAGGCTATAAGTCGTGCTCAATATCTTGACCTCATTTATTCACAAACAGGTACCCTTTATGACTTATTACCTGACTTACCTCATCCTTCTACTTCCATCACTTCAACAACTCCAGCTGCTTCGCATGCAGCTGACAGTGTGATTGGTACTTTCCAAGCCCAACCAGATTCTTCTTCAAGCACAAACCCCAAATCTTCTTCTTCTAATGTTCAAAATGGTCCATCTCCTGCCCCTCCCACCAGCAAGACTTCTGAGGTAAATGCAGTTCAATCTACCCCTGTCGGTAAAAACAAATCCAAAAAGGGAAGGGGTAAGAATAAGGAGGGCAAAAATACTTCTCAAGAAGAGAAAACCAAAACTACCCGTGTTGACGATCAGGATAAGCGCAAACCTCGATACCCTTGTCTTATATGTGGTGATGATCACTGCACGAAGGATTGTCCACGATGCGCTGAGGTCACTAAGTTCCTTCAAGGAGCTCCAAAACCACCTGCTCTGACCATTTTGTCCCAACCCTTCCCATCTCAACAACAGGCTCAGTTGGTCATTCATGACCAACCCTCATCTTATACTATGTCTTATGTTTTTATGTGTACTGGCGATTCAAAGTAGAGAGACATTGCCCTCACCACTCGAGCCAAAGATTATTCTCCCTCTCAAGAGAAGGTTGATGATCTATCTCCTTCCTTGGTACAACCCTGTCTCGCGACTCCACCTACCAACATTCCTCTTCATCTCGAACGACCAAGCCTCGACATAGTTCTTCAACCCCCCCCAAAGGGTGTCATTCAGAAATCGGCTTTCAATCCTCATGCTCGTGCTGCCCAAAACTACAGCATTGTTGAAGATCTAGCCCAAGCACCTTCTGTGATGTCAGCCCTTGAAGTCCTTCAAAGTTGTCCCGCACAATGGAAGGCACTGTTGAAAGCTATTGGTGGAATCGACCCGACGGATACGAATTTAATAATATTTGATTTGGAAGATCACATTCCAAGGTTACACCCTCAACTCGCATTCCAGATCCAAGTGATTGTCTCTGACAAAAAAAAAATTCGAACCATTATTGATGAGGGTGCCTCGATGTGTGTCATGTCTCTTACTTGCTGGAAGGCCATTGGATCTCCCCCTTTGAACGAATCCCAGAACACTCTCAAAGCCTTCAATGGCTCTGGTTTTAATCCCTACGGTGTCCTTCCTTCGTTGCCCATCATGCTAGAAGGCAAAATGGTCCAAGTTGAAGTGGAAGTCTTTGATGCTCCCCTTGATTACAATCTTCTGCTTGGCCGCAGCTGGATCGATTCCATGCATGCAGTTGTGTCGACCCTTTTCCGTGTGGTACGTTTCCCACATCAAGGAAAGGTCGTCACCGTCGACCAACTAGCCTTTTTTAATTCTGATTCCCGTAATGGCAACGTACCTTTCATCGCTAAAACCCCACCGGGTTATGAGAACGTCGGTGTAGGCCTTATCAAAGACTCTTTGTTAATGGGTACTTTCCCCATTCCACCGCCCGATGTTCCACGCTCATCTGTTGCTTCAATCAACATGATCTCCACTTTGCTTCACGAACTTCCTACATCTCACGACCCCTGGATAGTACCTGACCCTGGAGATTATCTTCGTTACAACAATGAAATTCCGTTAAGTATGGTTGAATCCTCCTATCAGACCATTCAGTCGGCAAGTCCTTCTACCCCCTCTCTTGGTGCGTTATCTCCAGATCCTTTTCATATTATTTTTCCCACTGACGAGATGATCATGTCTGTCATGCAGGAAACCCCTTGGGATGATGGACATCATCATTCCATCCTCTTTCTGGAGCAACATACCATTGAGAACTACCAACGGATCTTGACCCCGTCGACCATTGTTTTCATCTCCACCATTCCAGGGTCCACACACGATGTGTTTTCTGAAGGGAACTTAAGAAATATCTCGCCCACAATTCCCCTCGGCATATCCATCAAACCTGGAATCGTCGAAAATGTCCATATCAGAGCTTCGTGTTCTTCTGACGAAATCATCACCTACACATCACTTTTCAAAGAGTTTTGTGACATCTTCGCCTGGAGCTACGAAGAAATGCTCGGTATCGACCCTGAAATTGTGATACATGAGATCAAGACATACCCCGACGCTAAACCCGTCCGGCAACCCCTTCGTCCAGTTCACCCACGTAAAGCGGTTGCTATCAAGCTCAAAGTCGAGAACTTCTTAAAGCCGGCTTTATTTATCTGGTGGCTCTCATAGACTGGGTTTCTAATCTTGTCCTGATCGACAAGAAACAAGGAACTATTCGTGTATGCGTTGATTATAGGGATATCAACAAAGCTTGTCCCAAAGACAACTTTCCTACCCCTTTCGTCGATCAGATTATTGACGATTGCGTCGGAAGTGAAATCTTCTCTCTCATGGATGGTTTCTCTGGGTATAATCAAATCAATATTATTCCCGAGGATCAACATAAGACTACTTTTATTTGTCCCCATTCCCGAGGATCAACATAAGGCTTCTTTTATTTGTCCTTGGGGTACTTTTGCCTATCGGAAACTCCCTTTCGATCTCAAGAACGTTGGCGCAACTTTTCAATGCGCTATGTCTTATGCTTTCCATGATATCAATCATATCATTCAACCCTATCTGGACGATTTTCCTACTCATTCAATGTGCCACGTCGATCACCCAACCCACCTCCGAGCCAGTTTCGTTCACTATCGGTTCTACCGTATGCATTTGAATCCTCATAAGTGCGTTTTCTGCGTGGAATCCATATGCCTTCTAGGTTTTATCGTTTCACGTCAGGGGATCCAAGTGGATCCTTTAAAGGTTGAGGTGATCCTTAATCTCCCTCCTCCTTCTACACTTCGCCAGTTACAAAGTTTGCAGGGGAAAGAAAACTTTCTTCCTCATTTTATTCCAAATTATGTCGAGCTAACTCGTGGATTTACGCAGCTCTTAAAAAAGGGTTCGGAGTTTGTTTGGGATACCATCACCAACAATGCTTTCGAAGCTTTGAAATTGTCCCTAACACGTGCTCTGCTTCTTTTTCCTCCCGATTACAGTCGCAATTATTTCCTCTACCTTGCTGCCTCAGATTACACCATTGGCATGGTTCTCGTCCAAGAGGATGATGCTAATGACAAACATGTTATTTACTACTTGAGTCGAAGTCTCACGCCTACTGAAATCAAGTATTTACATGTCAAAAAACTAGTCTTGGCTACTGTCCAAGCCGTCCAACGGTTCCGGCACTATATCCTCTCACGCGAGACTATAGTGATTTCTCATTGCAACCATATGCAACACATTCTCACCCGTCAATTGCTAGGGGGAAAATACTCCAAATGGATTGTGATACTTCGGGAGTTTGACTTGGAATTCGAATGCACCAAGTCTAAGAAGTCCTTAGTATTTGCTGAGTTGATATGCGACTTTCCCCATTCTGACACGGAAAATGTAGCAGCTAATTCATTGCCCGATGAATCTCTTTTCCTTATCAGCAATGACGATCTTTGGTATGGTGATATCATTATATATCTCCAAACCCAAAATTTTCAGCCAACTTTGTCTAGTACTGAATGGCATCGAATCCGATACCAAGCTCGTCAATACATTATCCTTGGGGACACTCTTTATCGTCGGGGGATTGACTCTGTTTTTCGACGTTGCCTCACTTGCGAGGAGGCCAAGAGAGCTCTGAATGACTGCCATTCTGGAGCCTGTGGTGGTCATATGTCTGGGTATGCTACTGACCAAAAGATCTTATGAGCAGGGTATTTTTGGCCTTCATTATTTAACGACTGCATAATCTCTGTTCAAAAATGCCATGCTTGCCAGACCTATACTCAAAAGATACGGTCACATCCTGCTCCTCTTCACCCTGTGGTCTCTGTTGGTCCCTTTTCGAAATGGGGCATCGATTTCATGACATGTCACCCTCACTCGGCCGGGGGTTATGGTTACATCATTGTAGTCATCGATTACTTTACGAAATGGGATGAGGCGATGCCGACATTTGACAACACTAGAAACACCGCAACATTATTCATTTTTAATCACGTCATAGCTCGTTTTGGTGTTCCCGAAGCTATCATCACTGATCACGGTAGCCACTTTAGGAATTTCATGATGTCCGAACTTACTGAAAAGTTGGGTCTTCGCCATGATAACTCAACGCCCTATTACCCATAAGCCAACGGCCAGGTCGAAGCAATTAACAAAGTTCTCATAACTATGCTCCGACGAATGATAGGGATTCACAAAACAAGTTGGCACACAATGTTGTTTTCAGCATTGTGGGCTTACCGAACATTCATCAAGTCCGCTACTGGGTTTAAACCTTTCTGGTTAGTCTATGGTGTGGAAGCCATTCTCCCAATTGAATGCTAGATACCCTCTTTAAAACTAGTTGTTGAACTCCTACCAAATACTTCTGCTGAGGAAGAACCTCTATTGTATCTTATGTGATTAGACGAAACTCGATGCGATGACACCTTAGTCATAGAAGCTCAGAAAAAATGTGTCAAGGCCCAATACGACAAACATGTCAAGCCTTTCATTTTCTCTGAAGGAGATCTTGTTCTCCTCTATGAACAAGATCGAGATATGTTAGGAGATGGGAAATTCAAATCCATGTGGCGAGGTCCTTATATCATTTGATGAGTTTTGGAAAAAGGGGATTATGAGTTAGTGGATTACCATGGTATCCCTTTGAGTGAACCCAGGAATGGGTTGTACTTGAAGAAGTACTATGCATAAAATCATCTGTGCACGAGTACTTGTATTTTTATTATATCATACATTTTGTGTGTTACTATAGCTTGCTTTTGTCGTTATCTGGTCTCTGCCCTTATGTGACATTGTGTTTGATTTCTAGATGTCAGATTCTTCGCTACCCTATATTGGCTTCGCTGATGGCACTAGTCGTAGTACTCAGAACCTTGCTTCCGCTACATGGGCAATTTACGCCCCTACAAACGAACTTGTATCCTTATGAGGTGTGTGTCTTGGTCATGCGACCAACAATATTGCAGAGTATAGCACCGTTATTGAATTATTGGTTGATGCTATCTCGCTCGGAATCCATCGTTTGGTTGTGCGACTCAATTCACAGCTTATAGTACTACAATTAAGTAATGTCTATACTATTCGAAGTCCTACTTTGTTACGGGTGTATTTGCGAATTCGCCTCTTGGAACATTATTTTGATTACATTGAATATCAACATATTCCTAGATGTCTAAATACATTAACTGATGCATTGGCTAACTATGTATTAGATAGAAATTTGGATCATTTGTAAATCAATCACATCAATTTTCACACAACACATGATAAATCGGTAGAAGCCATCTATATATATAACGATCAAAAGCGTTTTTTACAAAAAGTTTTGTCCGAAGACCAAAATATCAAAATCTGAAGCTCATAGCTTCTACAAAGTGACGGCATGGATGACATTCACGGTAACACACGACTGCCCGAGCAACCCTACGGAGAAGTCGACTCATGGACTCTGACACTCCTACTGTATGATGTTGATCGCGTCGTGGAACCTCTCCAAGAGGCATGTCTGGAATATTTGTGGTCAAGCCCTCTAGGTTTTGTTCCACTACTTGATAATCCTCGGCATATTGTGGCGCTGGCGCTACCTCTCCTCGCCGCTAAATGGGAGAAGTACCAGAAGGTCAGTAAGGTCCCACATCTGTGTCATCAAAAATGAATTTTGTATTTAGTCTTTGGACGAACATATAAAAAACATTTGCATATGATAAAAATTCACAAAAAACATTTAAAAAGGGGAAGCATTGTGTAGTTCTTACCAAGTTTCCCCCACTAAGCATCCTCTGGCAGGACTAAGTCTAGATCTCCTCAGAAATCCAACCTGGCATAAGCATAATCGTCGACCATCAACATCTGTGGTCGCAGCCAATCGAAGAAGGTATCATCATACTTGATGATTGGTCCAACTACGTGCCGGGCCATGAGCCGACACCATCTTAGCATTCTTGGATCCCTGGGAGCCGGTAAATTCCACTCAACTTGCAGCCTCAGTAATGGAACCCTCTTGAGAAAGAAGGACACTAACAAAGATCCGTACCTGAATTGCTTCAGATCACCTCGTCTTCATTTGGTCAACTACTTTTTCATACTACGAAGCACAACATCTACCCAGTTAAAAACTCGAGGTTCAGTACACTCTATGGCATACTAGAAGTAACTTTGTAGCGCCATGTGAGGAGTGGAGCTCCCATCCATCCGAACTATGGTGAACAAGATAGTACGGAGGGTCAAATCCCGCACTCCCCAAATAGCTACTTTCCCTTTCTTCCTCTCTGCCTCGGGAACATAGTGTAAGAGGCAGTACTCACTCATGGGTAGCCCACCACCTATGCTACCATTCAAGCTCACATGGTACCCCCGCCGTGACAGTCCAGTCAAGAAGTAAATGTCCTCAATATCTAAGGACAGTGTGTGGACCCCTACATGGAATACCTGCTGATTGGGATCCCACATATGCACAAGGTACTCTAATAACCTGACTTGGGCCCTCATGCCTGGGATACGAAAGTACTTTAGAAGACCATAGTTTCTCAAAGCAGCAATAGTGGGTGGATGATTTCCGACAATGGAATTGTCTTCTTTGTGCTCCCTTTCACGCCATTCAAGAACCATTTTGATGACCAAATAACTGCATGAGGAGCACAAGAAGAGGATTAGTAACTCTATTCATGAACTGGTTCTCTTTCATTGAGAAAATTAAAAAAAAAAAACTTTTGTGCTTTGCAGTTCTCATAGGTGCCCTTTAGGCAGAGTGCGAGAACCTCGTAGGCTGCTGTGGGCTCACCTGCGAGAATGACCCATTCTCGCAGGTCCTGTCTAGCCCACCTGCGAGAATGGCTGAGTGCCAGTAGGGCTCACAAAACAAACTCAAAAAATGAGTTTTAACCAATGAAAATGCAAAATAAAACCATGAAAGAGTAGAGGACAAAGAGCCTACCTCATTGTCGCTGACGGCTCGTCGAATGGATGCTCGTAATTCTCGTAATCTGACGCCGAATTTCGAGGGTAAAAGAGGGGTTTTTGGGCTCAAATAGTGAAAAGTGAAAATGATATGGTAAAAAGAATTTTTATTTCTTTATATTGACTTTTACCATGTTATTTAATTTTTAATAATTGTTTATTTATTAAAACCTAAACCCTAATGCCCTTTTGAGTGTAACTTTTGCAGGCGTAACGACTTCGATGGTCATGTACCGGGATGCGAACATAATTTTTCTTTTTCCATCACATGTTTTGATTGTTTTTTATGGTTTTTGTATAAAACCTCGAGCTAGGTCTTTGTCTGTTCTCACGCTCGAAAATACATGAGAACGCGATCGAGCATACTTTTATCACTTTTTCGGGCTCAACAAGGTTACACGAAAAAGGAACCCCCCTGGAGTCCTCTTTAAGCTCTTTTCAGACTCTCTAAACATGAAAAGATATTCGAGCGACCTTGTTATTTTCACGCTCGATAAAGTATTTGAATAAAGCATCTGGTGAGTGATAATTTATCTCTTTTTCGGTCTCATCAGACTATTTTACAAAAAAGGAACTGAGAGATTTCTCTTTTAATTGTTTTTCCAAACTCTATAATCATGAAAAACCTTCAAGTTTTCTATCTCTCGACTCGTTAAACAAACATTGACAGACCCGTCATGGGACCGAACCACTCCTTCTTAGGGTTCGTTAAATATACTCTGAAGGACTTATATGAAGGATAAGCTTATATCAACAAGCATATGTTATCCTCCTCAAGCTTGCGTAAAAATAAAGAGGTACTCGCCAAAAATGGTGGGGGAAAATTTGGGAAAGGGATATGTTTTCATCTTCGTATTGATTGGTAGTAAGTGTCGCTCTTGAACATGACACCCCCTATTCATTATTTGAAGCCAGTTTGAGAAATCCATCTGTCTCTCATTCAATTTGATACAAGGTCATTCCCTATGTCGTCTTTGAGTCAATGCTTCCAAATCATTGGTCGTGTCATTCATATGTTCAAGAGAAGTTCATCCGAAACCTCTATCGAGTCGGCCATCTGCAGTTGTCCATTCTCTCCGTGTCGACCTTCCCTGTGTCCAGTTCAACTTACATCATACTCTGTTTCATATTCAAAATCTATTACTCATTTCATGTCATTGATGGGGGATACATCAAGGCCCTCCTGTGATGAGTTTTGTTCCATCAACTTTAGCTCATTATCCAGAATCAAGACTTAGAAATTCTTTGGTACCTTGGAACTTGTATACCTCAATGGCAGGTTCCTCGCTTTCGACAGTGGGTTTACATAATTGACCCCTAATCGAAAGATTCCATTGAATGTTTGACTTCAACTCATTCATTCACATTCAAGGGATTGTACTAGAGTAACTTGGGAGTCATTGACATCAATGGTGATTTCCCTCGCACTTGTTAACGGTTTCATCAATGACCGGTAATCAAGTGGTTTCTACCATGTTCGACTTCAACACATGTAATCACATGGTTAGATTCATACTGTTGGGTGAGGAGATTGAAGACCCTGGATATCATTTCTTGGTCCAGGTTACGATGGAATATGTATAATTTGCGACACATAGATCCACTTTGTATGTCTCGTGGCTATGTCGTCTTAATTTGAATTTTCGCATAGATCCACAGTGTATTCTTGGCGGCTATGCTATATTTTGACGACATGGATCCACAGTGTATGATTGGTGTCCATGACCTATGTCTACAATGTTATCAGTCTGTGATCTGAGTATGGGAATGCCTACCTCGAAATTGATATATATGATATTCTGTAGACGCTTCTTTGTTCACAGGTTTCTGATTAGGTGCGCTCTTGGTTTTTGACACACACATGCAACTTACAAAGTCTTTCGGTTGTCACTAATTCCAACCTCATACTTTGGGGGGAATTCTATTACCCATGATTTTGGTCATCATGATGATGTATTGATGATGGTGAACTCAGGCTCCTCATAAGGACTTTCTCCTGAGAAAAGTTACATTTATCTCTTCCCAGAAAACTTACTTTTGAAGAGGGTTCGCAGGTTGTTAGTATACCAGGGTGCGAGAATGACCCATTCTTCTAGGCTACCTTAAGCCAGGGTGTGAACTTCTCGCACTGTGCTGAATAGCTAGGGTGAGAACTCGTCCTAAATCTTGGAAAAAAGATGAATTCTCGATGGTTCTAGAAGGGAATCTTCTAGAATAATGGGTTGGCATTTGAATGGTTATCCTTGTACTGGATTCCCTAATATTGTGGGATCATTCTTATCCAAGTAACTATCTCATTCTCTCCTATATATTGAGGGAATTCTCATGGAAAAGGTTAAGAAAGATTCATTGGAGAATTGGTGAAATATTGTGTGAAGGACTTAGCTTGAATAGGAGCTTGGAGACTCTAGAAAGTCTATCAAGAGGATTTGATCCTCTTCATACAAGTATTGAGCAAGTGTGTGTGTTGGAGCCAAGATCCACTGAAAAGGAGCTTGCGACATCAAGGCGACCAGGTTGTAATGTTCTTCTTTCAATTAATATGATACAGTGGCATGTCCCTTTCCCATAAAGCTATTCTCTCTTTATTGTGTAATTCCTTGATCATACACATAAGTTGATAGTTGAATATATTGTGCTATCCTCACTTTGGTTGGTTTGTGTTGTCTTGGTCTTGACTTCACGAGAGCACCAGAGTGAAGCGGGAGCAACAAAGACCCTAGGAAGCGATACAAAGGTATGTTACTTGTTCCTCTCTACTAGCTAATTCAATGGTCAGAACTTAGGGAAAGAGTCATGTCCTTTCCTGTTTTGTTCTAGATCTAGGTGGATCTAGGGAGATCTGTTAGTGTCTGCAACTACCGATTAGTCCAATAACAACATTGTGCTCCATATTTGGCAAGTTGTCGCAGCCCCAAAAATGGTCAAATATGACCAAGTATTCTTCAAAACTTGGTCAAGGGCCAACAGGCCCTCGACACTCACCTGTGACTCGTCCTGAGTCACTCAAGTCTGATCAATTCTGCCTTGAATGCCTCGAGCTTGGCTCGAGTTTCTTCGACCTGCTGCAGTATGACAACCTCTTGCTCAGTAAATTCCTAGATCACTATGTCATTGAGCGGTCCTTCCAGGCATTGTTCTAAAGTGATGAAAACCTGTTCAAGTTCATCTCCCTAGCTTTCAAGTTCAATGAATAGTTGGCATGCCTTTTCTTGGATTGGATGAAGTCATTGGGAGACTTCCATCACTTTACTTTGCAATGTATGTACCTGTTGTTGGGTTGTGCGTTGTTCTGTGAATCTGTTTATTCTTTTGAATGGGGTCAAAGTCTTTCTCTGTGCCTGTAGCATGTCTGCATGTTTCTTTGCTTCTTGGAGTTGTGCCTCCATTTTTTTCAATTATGGATTCTCTGCGAGGGTTTCATAAGTTTGGGCGCTTCTAGCACTCAACTGCTTGCATTCCAAGGAAAAGGTTTTTAATCGGCCAACTGCACTTCGAGCAGTGGCCCCTCTTAGATCTCTTATTTCTTGGGGGGTCTTGGGCACGGTGTGGAGCTCCATATCCATAATGCGCTGCTGGAGTTTTTGGATTACTTCTTCTAGTTGGGTCACCTACTATGGGAGATGGTCTTCCATCTTCACTTCTATGACCGTCACAGAGTGTAGTGCCTTGTGAACCCTTTCCTGTACTTCAAGTTGCTATGCTAGCAACTGTTCTTTTTCCTCATCCCACTTCACTTTCAGGGAAATATTTTCCCATTCTTCCTCATTTTGTTGTTCTAGAAGTGATTTTTGTTCTTGCATCAAAGACTGGGTGTCTTGTGTTGTATCCTCTTGAGCTCATTGAAGGTGAGCTTCAACTTGATCAGTGATCTGGTGTAATTGAGTGGGCTCATCTCCTGTTTCTAATGTTCCTCTTATCAAAGGTGTTGTAGACACTGCTTGGCTGGACTGGAGTGCGTGCTGCACTTCTTTGAGTTCACCCTTGATTCGATTGAATAGATCTTCCTTCTTTTATTCTTTCTTTTCTATGAGCTCTAGTGAAACATCATTCAGCGCGGTAATTAAGAAGTTGAAGTAATCCAAGGTAAGGGTAGTTTTAAGCGTGGTTCAGGTGGCCTTAGATTTATTTAGGGAGGAGGGTTTTGGTGGTGTCATCTTTCTTTTCGTGGAGGGATCCTCCTCCTCTCTAGGTGGAGTAACGTCGCCTCTACTTTTCTCAACTTCTCTACTACCTAGCTCATCACCATCACCTCCATGCGTAGGTGAGATCAAAGTAGTCTTCATGGACGTGCTAGGGACATCTTCAAATTCATCATCCTTCTTAGTCTTGCAACAAGGAGGTATGCCAACCATTCCTTGGTAATCTCCTCCAAGTCATCTTCTGTCAGCTTGTAGTAGGATTGAAGTTGTTGTTTATGGTCATCACCGCGCACTGTAATATAGGTGAAGTGGCGGTCCGCGCTAAATTTCATCAAAGGTCTAAACCTATGAAGTACATTTGGGGTGATTCACGGTGTAGATTGAATTTCATTCTTCAGTTGGTTGAAGTAGGTGTGGAAGACA
The DNA here is from genome assembly GCA_009831015.1 of Picea engelmannii. NCBI lineage: Eukaryota > Viridiplantae > Streptophyta > Pinopsida > Pinales > Pinaceae > Picea > Picea engelmannii. Next base: position 165,168 of record ML788645.1, read on the forward strand.
ACATTGGACTGCCACTGCTTGTTCATGTTGCTAGAGTACCACATCATACAGAACTTCGTGGCTAGTGGTTTGAAAGGTTCGATATCCAAAAAAGTGGCTCCCTCTGGCAGTTCCCAAGCGATGAAAGTGATGATTATGAGCAACCAACTAAAGTGGAACTCATTCCCTTGGTCTTGCACTCCTCTGCAATCTAGCTCTAACTGGTTTACAAGATACTGTGCCCAATTCATCTATAGTCCCTCGATGCACTTCCCTGTGAGGTAAACTACGAATCCAGTCACCTGTGTTGGTCTGTTCTTACGAGCTAACTTGCCCGCGATCAGCTGACATGCAAGGTGCACTGCGCCACTTTGGATAGAGGCTACCTTGTAGCCTTGTGTACCCTTCTCTACATCGCCATAAGTTTCCTTTATCCATTGTGCTAGTGCTCGGTCTGAGGTCTTTCCTGGATAAAAGTACTATGGGTCAGGGCCTTGCATGCTAAGTCCTATGATTCGATTTATCAGAGTCATATCCAGAGTGATGCGATGGTCCAACCATAAGTATCCGTCGTGGTAGAAAGACAACAACAACCTGACACATGCGTTGACTTCCTGGTGTCTGCCGAAGTGAGGGATATTCATTACATTGAGCAGTGTGGAATGCGCGAGGTTTTGGGTCCAGGACTATGGGAAAATCTTAGGATTTTTTCCTTTGGTCTTGGTTAAGTATTTATGCGGAGCTAACATGCTGTAGGTTTTGCGATCTTCAAGGTTAAAAACATTAAATTTCAATGTTGTGAGCTTATCCTGGTCAGCACGTACTGTGCACACCCCTTTCGGAAGATACGCGGTGATCAAGGTGTACTCAAAGTCTCTGGGTACACTGTCGTGGTTAATCTTGATGCTCAAAGGTGGTATGTAAACCGACAGAATGTGCGGGATTAGCTTGGCATTTGCAATATCGTCTATGTGCTTTGTTCTTGTCTCGGTCATGGTTTTGGAAGGTCCTGCTATGTGAGCAGTGGAGGGAGAAGCTTGGACTCCTCCTGTCGATGATGCTTTCAAAACTGTAGACATCTTTCTCTCTAACATGACTCTCTCAGCCATTAGGTCAATCAAAACTTCTTCAACTTCTTTCTCAACAATATTGAGCTCGTCCGACATACAAGCTTGGGTTCACTAGCTCTGGTGTAAAAATGAATTCAGAGACCATGATGAATAGTATGGGCACAAGGAAATGATCACAGGGTGAAGTAATCTCAAGTTTCGGACTCAAATTCTCACTTATCAAAAAGTATTCTTGGTGCATGGTGTAATAGACTAAGTAGGGAAACTTAGCAACGGTCTTCTTGCAACGGATATGGGGCCTTCATTAACTCCGTTCTATCCATTTTGGTGTTGTCCAATGGTCTATTGGGAACCCATAATTTCTTTTCGACTCGTTCAGGGAACAAGTCTAATGGATATATTGGTCCAACGACTATATTGTTGCACCATGGCGAAGTGCCAGATGTCGCTATTATAATATCTTGGCTAAGCTCAATTCTTATGATTTTTCCTTCTGCGAAGTTTCCTCTGGAGTCTTCTGTAACTTTTTGATTTTGTCCCTCTTCTTACTTAGCTTCCTAGCCTTTTTCCCAATGAGCTTAGTCTTGGTCATCCTTTTTCCATTATGAGTCTTATCTTCTCTCGACATAGTCACTTCGTGTTGCTTAGGTTCTTTCTTTAGATCCAAGGGTAATACTCCTTCATCATATGGATTAGGTATTTCGGTATTCTGTGGTTCCAATAACGCTCTTATATCTTTGACATCCAAGTCCCTGGTGTTTAATAGGTGAGATCTATTTTCTTGTTCCTCCATCAAGTAGGCGATCCTTCTAGTCATAAATTCCCTAAGTTCTTGCTTCTTTTGTTCTAGGGCTTCCTTTTCGTCTTTCCTCAGGATCTAGTCTTTTTCAATCCAGATATTTCCTAACAAAGATGGAAATGGGGCACGGTCCTCAATAAATATAATGAATTCAAACTCTTCCTCTGTCTAAGTCCATGGGTACTCATAGCTATCTGGGTAATTCTGCCACATAGGGTTACCATTTTGCCTTTAAATAATCCGATGGTTCCTAGTGAAGGGACCAGAGCAGGCCTTCCTAGGGTTTCCCAGGTACTTTCTGTCATAATGTTCATCGATGTTCCCTCATCTAGAGCACAGTCAATGTCGAAGTCTCCTATTCTTACTTCGATTTTCTCCTTTTCTTTGAAGATCTCTAACACACTGACATCCTTATGATCATCTAGGGTTTCTTTTTTTTTCAGTAACATGCTCTCTGATTCTTTCTGGGGTTTTTCGATAATTGTAGTCTCTTGATCTCCTTCAGAGTTTTCTTGTTCCATATTCAGTTTTTCAAGTCTAGCAATCATTCTAGGGAAATCCAATACTTCATGGTCCATAGATTTACAACAGAGGCATCTAGGGTTTCTCCCAGGGATTTCCTTAGCAAGATGTCCTGGTCTTCTGCAATTGTAACAAAGAGTTAATCCTCTCTTTCTTGTCCATGATCTCCAACTCTTCTTGTACTCTGCGCTAGGATCATGATGGCTAGCCTACAAAAATTTATTTCTAGGATCTTGCATCCATTGGTTAGTCAAAAAATTCTTTCTATGCATAGGTATAACATATCTTTCACTATTCCTATCAGACCTATTCATATCAAACTTTCTTTTATCTAACAATGCTCTAGTTTTCAGGCTAGGACAAAATCTATCAAGCGTACCTAAATTCATGCTTCAGAAACAAAAAATTTCCACTTATCTTACCTATATAGAGAAAAAATATTTCAGATCTAAAACTTGAACTATTCTTACCTTTACTAGAGGCTAGAGCTTACAGATCTTACCTCTTTTCTGCAGAAATTTCTACTTTTTCCTTTCTTAAGGCATAAAGTGTTCAGATATCACTTACTTTCTTCAGTATCAACCTCTTTCTTACAGATCTGACCTCTTTCCTTCAGATATGACCTTTCTTTCTCGGCACAAAGCTTCGTAGGTCAAGTAGAATATTGCGCAGTAGGGCAACAGATCTATGCACAGAGCTTATTTCGCACAAATATTTTTCTTCTTTAGTTCCCAGCAATCACAGTTCTAAGTCCCAGTGACATAACCATTTGTTGGCACAGGGGAAGACCTAGGGTTCAGTGCTCAAGAGCGCACCAACAAAACCCTAACTACCGACCATTTTTGCAACACCTGCGAAGCAGGTGAAGTCTCACCCGCGGTAGAGGCAGGGGTGGTTGCAGGACTCAGATGTCTGCAACCTTAACTGGGACACCGATCGGTGATTATATCTTTTACAGAGCACTCAACATAGATCATTCATCAATATTTAACCCTTATGGTACTTCGCAGATAACACAGAGAATCACAACGAATACTTAGACTAAAGATGATTTATCACTTAGCCACATAAATATAGATTAGATCCAACAGATCAAGCACTAAGCATCTTATATATCAGATCTAACATTCATTCATATATCACAAGCACATAGCATAACTAGATCTATTTAATCACAACAAGCACTTATCCAAGAAGGAGATAAACACATTAGGTCAAATCCCAAAGCACAATACACAAATTTATTGTGGTTCACCCCCACCCTGGGGCTAGGTCCACAAAGTCTTCTTCTTTATATTATCTCGGTCAAGCAGTTACAACACAGAGCTTCAGTGACCCTTACTTTGCACATGACAAAATATGTATGCAAATCGCTAGATCCTTCTTCCTTGCACTTCAGCACAAAACTACAACAACTTGCACTTAGCTTTTCAATCTCCTTACAATCATGCATATAGCACTTGCAATATACATCGAATCACACATATCCATATACAAGCATTAATCCTTTAGCTATACATCACATAGATGTACTACTACCCTCTTACATTACCTAAGTATCTATTTATATATTACAAAATGGGCCTAAGCATGGGTAAACCCATGGGCTGACATCCCTTTCCCCTTACATCAACCCAAAGCCCTAAAAGGGACCCAAAAATAGGTCTTGCTTCTCTAATTTCCGCTTCGCGTTGCGCTCCATCATTGGCAAGATGTCACAGTCCCAAAAATGGTCAAATATGACCAAGTATTCTTCAAAATGTGGTCAAGGGCCAACGATAAAGAAGAGCGAGAAATATCTGGGTCCTCAAGCAAGTTTTCATTGTAATGACTGTAAGAGATAACAGTGTAATCAGGTGTTTTTTTTTTAAATGAATAGAACAAAGGAAATTGATCCAGTTGTATAGTGTTGATATTGTTTCAGAGTTTTATTGCTATTATGTGTTTTATGGATGTATGGTGTTCATGGTCAATAAATGAATTTATGAATAATTTAATAAGTTTCAAGTGTTTCTCTTCTGTAATTTATGCAAGAAGTGCATACCGAACGCAAGGAGTGCATATGAGAGTATTTTTCGACTCAGAGCTCAAAAGAGATAACGTGGAATTTTTGTATGAAGAGTGTGGATATTAAGCGCAAGGAGTGCATGTCGAAGAGAACTTGTTCTAAGTTCGAAAGATAGGGAGGTTGAGTGAAAGTGTGTGCTATGGTGAATTCAAAATTCATTGACAAAGTGCAGAAGGGAAAACACCATTGAATACCTTCAAAACATTTGAAAACTTTCATGTTAGGAAATAATTCAATCTCAGAAGGATTGACACTAAGTTATTTGGAAAGGAGTTATTGATAACTTAGACGGACGATAGAATCACTGATAGTTGTGCACCATTAGATCTAAAAACGATGCGAGGAGGATAAGGGTGAGAGTTATTCAATACTCAAAATCTTAGGAGAGATAGGATTTGTCGATCTAGGGGAAGATCGAACCGTTGGTTCTTTTCATAAGGAAATCATAAGTTGGAAAGGAGAGGAGATTTTTTTTCCAATTTCGTGAATCATGAAGTCTCGGTTTATGAAGAGTTGATCTGGACCGTTGAAACTAGGAAAATTGTGGACTGTTCATCTGAGGCAAGCGAGGTTTGGAAATTTGTACTTCGAGGAAAGGGAGGAGAGATATTTTGTGAGTTTGCAAAATACAAAGTCCCATACCACTTGGAAGTTGGGCCCCAGGTCATAGCGAAGGGTCACATTATTGGAGGTTAAGAAAATGAGCTAGTATTATTAAGCCCTAGTTTAGAACTCGTGAAGTTGGAAGAGTTGGATAGCTCAAATTTGAATACTCAGAGTTGCGAAGTGAGAAAACCCAAAGCACTTAAAGGAGTTAATCCCAGGGTCATAGCCTGAGATCATATCGCAGGGGTCCACGGGAACAGATTTAGTACTCTCTAGACTCCTAGTTCGGAGTTCGGGAGTTGGGAGAGTCAAGGGTGGCTCACATACAAATCTTGGAAATACAAAGCCACGAAGTACCTTTGGTTAGGCACGTGGTCATAGTCAATGGACACATGGAGGAGGCTTGCACCTAGTGTTAATTCGTGCAAGTGGATTTTGATAAAGACCTGTGGATTATTTCTCAGAGGTTCCAACATGGAATTGAAGAGTTGTTCAACCTTAGTATTGTGAACGATCGTAGACCGAGAGGTCATGCAGCCCTTGGAGAGAAGGGGGTTCTGCACCAAGCAGGAGCATCTCTATCCCCTCCCAAGGAGAAAGAGGGGACTCATGAGTCCTCATTTCTCTATAGTGTTTTCCCAACTAATATAGTTATCCATTGGTGGCATAATATTAGTCATTGGTTTTTTGTTTATGGTTCTAAAAGTTTCTTATGCATTCTAGTTTTATTTCCTTAGTTGTTTTTAGTTTGTTTACTTGTTTATTTCATGTGCTTAGTTTTTTTAACTCATGCACTAACCTATGTCTTGTCTAGGAGGCCCAACTAGGCATGCAAGTGCCCTTGTTTTTCTTACCCACGTGACGAAACATAAATAAAATATTGGCGACCATACTCGGGAAAGGTATCAATTTCCACCCTATTTTGGATTTGAGAGAACTTATTTTTTATCCATTTGTCTTGCAGGTACCAAAACCTGCCTAGCCTTACTTGTCAAGAGCCAAGTTTTGAGCTGGAGGAGGATAATTTCACTCAATTTTCCCCCCCTGATGCGTATCAGAACGTGCGTCGGTATTCCATCCCACAGACACGCACTCAACATAGTGTGCACCCAAAATGATTCTTTTCTCTGCGCATTTTGTTCTCTGTGCACCCAAAAGGCTTTTGGTCTCTGTGCATTTTGTGTACTATGCACCCACTGTGCATCTTTCTGAACTGTAACCCACGCACATTTCCAGAGTTTCAAAATTGTAATAGTTTTTGTGATGATTTGAAGGCCCCTAGCCTTCAAAATATTTCTTTCATGCAAATTGTAAATGCACTCCACTTAGAATCATTTCCCATATGAAAGATTAGCTAAACATAGGCACTTAGAGGGTAAAATGAAACCATATTTTCTCCTCTTTTTCTTTGGTTTCCACATGGATGTCTTGTTTGGTTTGTAAAAGTTAAGTTGCGATTATTTGCTATCACATATAAAAACACTTGAATTGGGACCATAAATCAACGTTGATCATTGAGTATGCTCTTCTCTCTAATCATAGGGCGATATTAAGAATTAGAAAGGTGGTTAAGGGGACATTTCATCTCCCTTAACAAAATATTTAAGAGAGGACAAAGCCCCCCTAGGGCTCCTCTTAGTTTCTTTTAGAAATCCTCTTAAATTTGTAAGGGCCCATACATGCCCACATGTTGCAAACTTGGGATAGTTTCTTGAAATTGCTTTCTTAGTTTACATCACTAGGGGAGTTTAAATATCAAAGTAATGGGCTCATACATGCACACATGCTTGCAATCTAGGATATTTTTTCAAGCTTTCTTAGTGTAAACCACATTAGGGAGTTTAAAGGATTGGTAAGGATCCATATGTCCACATGCTAGTTCTTTAGGGATTTTAAAATTACACAAGGTTGTACCAATAAGACTTAGTAAGATAGGTAACAAAGATTTGTAAGGACCATAGGAAGTCAACATGTTGCGAATTAACACCTAACTTATTAAAATTTGGCACATTTCATCACTTTCTCACACACAAAGTCACTCCACCCTCACATAGTTTTCATCTTGAATTGTGGAGATTGAAGTGTTGGCGCAAGTTTGATCAGACCAGGGTGCTTCTTAGATTACCAAAAAAAGGTACCGAGTAGTCTAGAGAGATCAAATTTTCATCTCCTCTGAAGAGAAGAAGTCTCACTCGAAGCACTGCTGAGACAAATAGATAGGGAAGGGAAAGGAAAAGACTTAGGAAGATTCACAAAACCTTCAAGATTCATCCTGATATTTCTCAAGATATCTAACTACAGAACATATATGAACTCATAAGTGCAAGAATTGGAACTACTTATGTTGCAAACAAGAATTTAAACATAGAGACATCATGTGGAACTCATGAACCATAAAGAAGTACTGCAATGTATAAGTATAATGTTGGCATAGGGGTAGACCCAGGGTTCAGTGCTACAAGAATACACCAACAAAACCCTAACTACCGACCCTTTCGACAACATCTGCGAACCAGATGAAGTCTCACCTGAGGTAGAGGCAGGGGTGGTTGCAAGACTCAGGTGTTTTCAACCGAGGCTGGGACACAGATATGTGATTATATTTCTTACATAACACTTAGCATTGATTATCACCAATATTCAACCCTTATTATACTTCACATATAGTACAGAGCATCACAATATTCACTTAGATCTAAGGTAATTTAGCACTTAGCAACAATAAAACAGGTCAGATATAGTAGATTAGCACTAAGAATCTTTATACATGTTAGATATAGCATTCACACACCTTTATAAGCAAAAATCATAAGTAGATCTATCTAAATATATCAAAGCACTTAGAAAAAGAAAGGATAAACACATCAAGTCAAAGCACAAATCATAACACAAAGATTTACATGGTTCACCCCCACCCTAGGGCTACGTCCACCAACTCTTCTTCTTTCTTAGTGTCTCCAATCGGTTACAGGCACAAAGCCATCAAAAACCCTACTGCGCACAGGACAGAAGATCTGTGCAACTCGCTAGATCCTTCTTCCTTGCGCTTACAACACAAAGCCTTCTATAACTTCTACAAAAACTTGCACTTAGCTCTGTAAACCTTCTATAGTCATTCACAGAGAACTTACATAGACTATTAGCACTTAGCTTACATCACATAGATACAATCCTCCTCTACTAGATGCCTAGATGTTTATTTATACATTACAAAAGTGGGCCTAAATGTGGGTAAACCCATGGGATGACATCCCTTTCCCATTACATTGTCCCAAAACCCAAAAAGGGACCCGAAATTGGGCCTAGATCCCTTGATCTCTCCTTCATCTAGAACTCCATCTTCGACAGGCTATCGAAGTCCCAAAAATGGTCAAATATGACCAAGTAACTTCAAAACTTGGTCAAGGGCCAACAAGCCCCCAACACTCACCCGTGACACTTCCTGAGTCACTCTGGTCTAAGAAATTTCGCCTTGAATGTCTTGAGCTTAGCTCGAGTTGCTTCGACTTGTTGTAGTGTGACTGCCTCTTTCTCAGTGAACTCCTGGATGAGTGCATCACTGACTGGTCCCTCTAGGCGTTGTTCTGTTGTACTCACAACCTGTTCAAATTATACTCCTTGGTTTTCAACTTCGGTGAACGGTTGGAATCCCTTTTATTGCACTGGTTGAAGTCATTGAGATAATTCCATTACTTTACTCTGAAGCATGTGTACCTAATGTTGGGCCATGCGTTTCTCTGGAAACCTCTTCATTCTCTCGACTGGTGACAAGGCCTTCATCTATGCTTGTAATGTGTCTGCCTGCTGCTTTGCATGTTGGAGCTGCGACTCTAACGCCTGTAACTCTGTATTTTCTGTGAGTTTTTCATACGTCTGAGTGATTTTGGAGATCAACTGCTTGTATTCCAAGGAAAAGGATTTTAGTCGGTCAACTGCGCTGTAGGTAGTGGATTCTCTTATATCTCTCATTTCTTGAGGTGTCTCAGACGCAGTGCAAAGTTCCAGGTCTATGATGCACTGCTAAAGCTACTGGATCACTCCTTCCAGTTGTGCCACCTGCTGTGGAACTCATTCTTCTGTCTGGACTTTGATGATTGTCACAGAGAAAAGTGCTCTGTGAACCTGTTCCTATACTTTGAGTTTCTCTACGAGCAAATGTTCCTTGTCTTGCTGTAGTGCTTCTTTCTCTTCCTCCCACTTTGCTTGAAGAGCTATGTTTTCTCGTTCTACATTACTACACTATTCTAGCAGATCTTCCTGTGCTTGTGCCAAAGCTTGGGTGGCTTGTGTTCTTTCTTCCTGAGCTCATCAAAGGCGAGCTTCAACTTTATTGATGATTTGGTGCAATTGGGCTGGCTCATCTCCTGGTTCTTTTGTTCTACTTGTCAAGGGAACAACAGAAACTGCACAGCTGGATTGTAGTGCCTATTGCACCTCTTGAAGTTCACCCTTGATTCGGTTGAATACATCCTCCTTCTTCGCTTCTTGCTTTTCTACGATCTCTAGTGAAGCGTCATTCAACACAACGACTAATATGTCAAAGTTGTCTGGGGTGAGGGTAGTGTTAAACATATTCCTAGTGGATTTATATTTCTTTTAGGATGAAGGCTTTGGTGGGGTAACCTTCCTTTTCTTGGATGGATCCTTCTCCTCTCTAGGTAGAGTAACTTCACCTTTGTTTTTCTCAACTTCTGTGCCACCTAGATCTCCACCATCATCTCCCTGCTCAGGTGATATCGAAGAGGTCTTCGCCAATGTGCTATGGACATCATGCACTTCATCATATTTCTTCATCTTTCTTGGTCCAGGTGTGTCCAGCATAGTTTCAGGGCTATCCACATCAGACATCTCTGCGGGGTCTGTTGGAACAAGGACGTCCATCGACCATCCCTTGGTAATATCCACCAAGTCATCTTCTATCAACTTGTAATATGATTGGATCTGATGTTTATTCTCATCAGCGCACACTGTAATATAGGTGAAGTGGCGGTCTGTGTTTAATTTCATTAAGGGTCTAAACCTGTGAAGTGTGTTTAGGGTGATGCACGGTGAAGACTAGATTGCGATCTTCAAATGGTTGTAATATGCGTGGAAGATGACATTGGATTGCCACTACTTGTTCATGTCATTGGAATAACAAAATGTATAGAACTTCTTGGCCAGTGGCTCGAAGGGTTTGATATCTGGGAAAGTGGGACCTTCTGGTAGCTCCCATGCAATGAAACTGATCAGTATGAGAAGCTAACTAAAGTGGAACTCATACCCTTTGTCTTGCGCTTCTTTGCAATCAAGATCTAGTTGATTGACAAGGTATTACACCCAATTCATCTGTAGTCCCTCTGCGCACTTCCCTGCAAGGTCAACCATGAATCCGATCACTTGAGTTGGTCTATTCTTAAGAACTAGCTTTCCCGTGATTATTTGACAAGCAAGGCGCACAACGCCACTCTATATAGAGGTGACCTTGTAGCCTCGCGTGACCTTCTCGATATTGCCATAAGTTTCTTTAATTCTCTACACTAATGCTTGGTCTGAGGTCTTTCCAGGGTAGAACTCCTGTGGGTTAGGGCCTTGCATACTAAGCCCTGTGATCCGATTGATCAAGGTCGGATCCACAGTGATGCGTCAATTCAGCCATAGGTATCCACCGTGATAGCACAACAGAAGTAAATTTACACATACATTCACCTCCTGATGTCGTCTGAAGTGCAGAATCTTCATCACATTGAGTAGCGTGGATTGCACAAGGTTCTAGTTCCATGACTGCGAGATGATCTTGGAATTCTTGCCTTTAGTCCTGGTTAGATACTTGTGTGGGGCGATCATGCTGTAAGCCTTCTAGTCACCAAGGTTGAAGTCATTGAACTTCAATGTTGTGAGCTTATCCTGGTCCTCTTGAACTATGTGTATCCCTTTCAAGAGGTACGTCATGACCAAAGCATAGTCAAAATCTCAAGGCACACTATCTTGGTTGATGGCACCACTCAGAGGTGGTAGGTAGGTAGGTAGAATTCTCATAATCATCTTGGCATTCGTGATGTTGTCTCTATGCTTCATTCTCATCTCTATCATGATTCTGGAATTCCTGCTCTATGAGTAGTCAATGGAGAAGCTTGGACTCCTCCAATGGATGATGCTTGCACACCTGCAGATATCCTTCTTCCCGACATGATTTTCTCAGTCCTGCGATCAACATGTACTTCCTTCGTAGATTATTCAAGTGTGCTAAGATATTCAGACATACACGCTTGGGGTTAATATCGCGGTCACAATGATCTTAGACACTGCACAAAAATGGACAACAAGGGCATGATGATCACTGTATACATGTGCCAGTCTGCGGGCTTCAAATTCTTAGTTAGCAAAAAGTATTCTCGGTGCGTGGTGTGAAGGACTAAGTAAGAAAATTAGCAACGGTCTTCTTGCAACAGGTATGAGATGTCATTAAATCATGTTATGTCCATTATGGCATGGTCTGATGGTCTAGTGGCGAACCATCAATGCTTTTTGACCCGTTCAGAGCGAAATTCGAATGGTTATATCGGATTCCAATGGCTATATTGCTTCGCCTCGGTGAATTGGCCTATGTTGCTAGTCTGATATCTCAGCGAAGTTCAATTTCTGCAAATTTTCCATTCTGTGAGGTTCCCTCTCGAATATTTTGTAGCTTATCTCTCTTTTTACTTAGCTTCCTAGGCTTCTTTCTAGTGAGCTTCGTCTCGGTGATTCTCTTCCCATTTTGATTCTTATTTTCCTTAGGCATAGGCACTTCGCACTGCTGAGATTATTTCCTAGGATTCAGGGGTAATACTTCTTCTATATCTGAGACAGATACTTCAATCTTCTGTGAGTCCTCTAATGCTATTGCAGTTTTGACATCTGGGCTTCTAGTGTCAAATAGCTTCGATTTATTCTCATGTTCTTCAATCAACTGTGCGATCTTTCTGGTCATGAAACCTGTTAACTCTTGTCTCTTCTATTCTAAAACCTTTTCTTCTTCCTTCTTTCTGGCTTGATATCTCTCAATCCAAGGTTTTCCAAGTAACATATTAAACAGGGCGATGTCCTCAATAAACTTGATAATCTCAAAATCTTCCTCTGTCAAAGTTCCATTAGCATTCATAGATATCTAAGTGAGCCTTCCACATAGGTTCACCAGTTTTCCTCTAAATATCCCTATTCCTCTTAATGAAGGGATCATAGCAGGATTACCTATAGCTTCCCAAGTTTTTTCTGGCATAATGTTCACTGGTGTTTCTTCATCAAGAACACAATCAATGTCGAAGTCTCCTATTCTTTCTTCAATGCATTCTTTTTCTTTAAAGATCTCTAATATCCTAATATGTTGGTGATCATTCAAGGTGTCTTTCACTGTAGCAATACCTTCTCTGATTCCTTCTCAGGTTATTCTATTTTTGTATCTTCCTTAGGGTTTTCTTCATTTAGATTCATTCTTTCAAGCTTATCAATCATTCTAGGGCAATCCAATACTTCATGGTCCAAAGCTTTGCAACAAGGACAACTAGATATTCCACTAGGGAATTCCTTAGCAATATGTACCAGTATTATGCAACTGTAACATAGGGTTAATCCTCTCTTCCTTTTAAATGATCCCCAACCTCTTCTGTACTACGCACTAGGATCATGGTAACTATCCTGCAAAAAAATCTTTCTAGGATCCTGCATCCATTTGTTAGTCCAAACATTCCTTCTATGCATAGGTATAACATATCTATCATTATGCTTATCAGATCTATTCAAATCAAAATTTCTTTCATCTATTAGTGCCCCAGTTTTCAAACTAGGATAAACTCTATTAAACATACCTAGATCCATACTCTAGAAATAAAAAATTTCACTTATTTTACTTTTGTAGAGCACAAAGCTTCCAGATATAAGAACTTTTAACTATTCTTACCTTTATCAGAGAACAGAGCTTACAGATCTTACCTCTTTTCTACAGATCTGACCTCTTTTCTTCAGAAACATCCACTTTTACTTTTCTTAGAGCACAAAGCATTCATATCTTGGTTCTTTTCTTCATATCTGTCCTTCCTTTCTTGGCACAAAGCTTCACGGGTCAAGTAAAAAGCTGTGCACTAGGGAAACATATCTATGCACAGAGCTTCCACAGTTTCCAATCGAGTATTCGCACAAATATTCTTTTCTCTTAGGTCCCAACAATCATAGTTTCAGGTCCCAACAAAGGAACCATTTGTTGGGACAGGGGCAGACCCAGGGTTCAACACTACAAGAGTGCACCAACAAAACCCTAACTACCGGTCATTTCGGCAACACTTGCGAAGCAGATGAAGTCTCACCTGAGGTAGAGGAAGGGGTGGTTGCAAGACTCAAGTGTATGCAACCTTAGCTGGGACACATATTTATTATTATATTGCTTACAGAACACTTAGAATCGATTGTTCACCAATATTCAATCCTTATTATACTTCACAGATATCACAAAGCATCGCAATATTCACTTAGATATAAGGTAATTTATCACTTAGAAACAATAAAACAGATCAGATATAATATATCAACACTAATCATCTTCATACATGTCAGATCTAGCATTCACACACCTTTATAAGCACAAAGAATAAGTAGATCTATCTAAATATATCAAAGCACTTAGCAAAAGAAAGGATAAACACATCAAGTCAAAGCACAAATCATAACACACAGATTTACATGGTTCACCCCCACCCTGGGGCTACGTCCACCAACTCTTCTTCTTTCTTAGCCTCTCCAATCGGTTACAGGAACAAAGCCATCAAAAAACTTACTGCACACAGAACAGAATATCTGCACAACTCAATAGATCCTTCTTCCTTGCGCTTACATCACAAAGCCTTCTATAACTTCTACAACAACTTGCACTTAGCTCTGTAAACCTTCTACAATCATGCACATAGCACTTACATAGACTATTATCACTTAGCTTACATTACATAGATACAATCCTCCTCTACTAGATGCCTAGATGTTTATTTATACATTATAAAAGTGGGCCTAAACATGGGTAAACCCACAGAATGACATCCCTTTCCCATTACATTGTCCCAAAACCCAAAAATGGACCCAAAAGTGAGCCTAGATCCATTGATATCTACTTCGTCTGGCACTCCATCTTTGACAGGCTGTCGAAGTCCCAAAAATGGTCAAATATGACCAAGTAACCTCAAAACTTTGTTAAGGGCCAACATATAACACAGAAATACATAACATATTTTGAAAATTTAGATCCTTATTCATATTATCCTCATATCTTTCTTCATTTACAACATCAAAGACACTCAGTAGAGCTCGATTACAGACTCATGTCACAAATCTCTAATTCCAAAAATGGTGTACAGGTTACATTACAGGCTCAGAACTCTGACATCTCAGCCACATACAATAACCATGGCATCAACCTAATAGAAAGGGAAAGATCAAACTGAAAACAATCAAAATTCAACCGAACAACAAAAAAAACCTTTTACAATAATATTCATCCCTATATATAAGATAAGTTGTGTCTTTTGTCTTGGCTTGTGTGCTTTCTTGTTCTGTTGCAACCGCTTTTTCTTTGCTGGCATTGCGTTGTCCTTTTCACAACTAATTTTTGTTGCTTCTCCTTGATTTGTTGTCCAGCTTCTTCTAAATCTTGCACAACACTTACTAGGCCAAAACCTTTGCAATTCCTTATCCAAAAAATGAAGGGCCCATGTTGGCCCTTGGTTATGGAAGGAAGCAAAGATTGAGGAAGAAAAGATCAAACACGAAATGCGTGGGAGACATAGTGACTGTCACTGGGTCGAAGTAAGCAAAAGAGAAGAAAATCCAGAGCAAAGTACACAAAATAAATCCGTTGGATGAGGAGTTTGAGGATGACAGATCAACAAGGAAGATGGATCGAGGACAACTCAACAAGTAGAGAAAGCCACCACTGGATGCTTTGGAGCATCGCACGAGAAGGGAGGAAAGATAGGCTGGCGAAGCCCTGAAAAGGTGGGTCAAGTTGACCTAGGGCTTTAGACACCTAGGGTTTTGGGTAATTAGGGTTTTGACACCTAGGTTTCGACCTAGGACTATTGGTGAGGCAATATAATGTATAAATAGAGGTTGAGAGGACCTAGGTCAGGGCGGTACTAGTGTTGGGTATTGATATTGATTGTTGTTGGTTGAGAGATTATTGTAATGTGAGAGAGAGGAGTGCTGAGAGTGAGAGACTTCTAGTATTGTAATATCTTCAGCTGGGTATGGAGATCAAGTCCTATAGTTGGGTGCGCAGGAAGGTGGGAGACAGAGGGAAGAAGAGAGAAGATTTGTTGACTAAGAGCACAGATTAGAACTATAAGATTTATCTTAATATATCATAAGCATAGTTCTGTGCGTGTAGCCCTAGAGAGAGGGTGAACCACATATATTTTGTGTCGTATGTGAGATTGATGCCTGGATCTCTCTCATTGCTATACTATTAGTTGCATTATTGTGTTAGATCAGATTTATAGCTGCACAGAGTAGATCTAGCTGATAAGGCATATATGAATGCTGCATTATTGTTGTATTTGTTCCACTTGATATTCCCTTGGTTGTAGACATCTTTTTCCTGTAACCCCCCTATTAGTTTCTTCGGGTGAGACTACATCTGCTTCGTAGGTGTTGCTGAAAGGGCCAGTAGCTAAGTTTTGTTGGTGTGCTCTTGGAATGAACCCTGGGTCTGCCCCCATGCCAACAAATGGTTTTGTTGCTGGGACCAGAATCTTTTTAAGGGAATGTCAAGGTGGTTCCCATCGAAGACAAAGATTCAAAATTGGATAGAGGATCAAGAGAGGGACTTCCCTGAAGCCCAGAACAAGAAACCTAAACTGAATACTAAAGATTGGCTACAAAGATACATCTTCACTAACATTCACGAGATCTTCTTTAGAGGAATCGACCAGGAGTTGTTTGAGTGTTTGGCTAGGTTAGCCGATACCCAGTTCGAGATCAGGACTAGACCTCCTGTGGTTTGGACACCAACACTGATTCAAAAGTTCAAGAGAGTTGACAATGTTGTATCCGGAGCAGTAGATCATTGGTTTGATAGTGCCATTGGAGGGTATATCACTGAATTTGCTGTTGATAGGGTAGAATCATATAGCCAAGCCAAGAGATACTTTTTCAAAGGAAAAAGAGGAATTTGTTTTCACTTTTTGAAGCTGAGAATCAATATGTTGTTGCATGAAAAGAACGTCTTGAAGATACAGTAGATTGGTTGGACCTGAAAAGGCTAATTTTTAGAAATTCAAACAGCGACAATGACACATAAGTTGGACATACACGCAGTGGAAGAGTATTCATAGGGGTTCACCTAGAGAATCTGTTTAAGAAAAACTATAGAGAATAGGGTTTCTACAGTGGATAAGAGGTAGATCTAACAGACGAAGAACATTCAGAACCCATCGGAATAGAAGAAGGGAAAGTTGAATAACTTTTCCAAGGCGAGACAAAAACCTTAGGAATTATGCAGATTACTGAAGTAAGTAACATTAACCCTCTTGTTGTTTCAATAGCACCAAGCAGCCATAATAGCTAGAACCACCAGAGTCTTTAGAGTGATGTTACAAGAAACTCAGCCTATACTCATACAGGAAGCCTAGGGAAATCTATGGAAAATGAGATGAGGCTCCCTATCTTTAAGGGAGATGGATCTGAGGATCCCAATAAACACTAGTTCCTGTGAGAGGCTGTGTGGAATATTAAAAGTATCACCGACAAAGCCATCAAGAGAACCCAGTTCATCACTACACTAAGGGACCGTGTGCTGAGATGGTACATGAAACTTGTCCAAGGACTGGTGCAGCCTAAGCCACTGAAAGAGATCAAGAATGCACTGATTCCATATTTTAAGAAACATAAGTCAGAGTAACAATGTATTACAGAGCTAAAAGAGATCAAACAAAAGGTAGCAGAACCTGTTTGGGAGTTTGAAGAGAGATTCAAGACCCTAAGAGGCCAATTAACTTTTCAGATCCTCGATGAACAAAACGAAGAATGGATCATCGTGGCATTGTTACCAGACATTAGATTCCCTCTAATGCAATAGAATATTTCATTGCAGGAAGAATCTTTGGAGGTCACCATGAAGCTTGATTCAACACCTATGGGAAAATCTAGCTCAGGCATGAGCCAAATCTTGAGCCAGCTGACTAGTTTGTCTCTGTAGGTCGAGGACATGAAGAAGGACAAGGGGAAGGACAAAAGAGAAGATATATGGTGTGTAATATGTAGATATGAAGGTCATGATAAGGAAAATTGTCCCTTATTTCATGATTATTTGGCCTTAGGATCGTCGAGCCCCTTGAAGCATGTTAACCTGCCCTGGTGCGATGTATGCAAAAATATGCATCACCCAAGTGAGTGATATTACATGCATAAGTATGTTCAGACACCCACAAACTTGTATTGCACATTCTGTAAATCAGTGGGGCATGATGATCGAGATTGTAGAGCTTACAATCTCATGCATGAGAGGTCGAGGGACATATACAAGATTCAAGGCGAAGTACAACAAGAAGGAAACACTCCATAGTACAACTCTCCAGGGAGAGGAAACTTCAATCCTCACGGTGGATAAATAGGATGAGGATGAGGAGGAGGTATGGGCTGAGGATGAAGACAAATAATATGTTATAACTACATGCAACCAAGACACTTGGCAAGGGATTGTTAGAATCCTTTCACAACCTGCAATTATTGTAACTCTTTCAAGCATGTCATAGAAGAATGCCTTGTGCTACTGGCTAAGCTTCAGGAAAGATGAGGACCCCAGAAGAACCCACAAGTGCAACTGATATATGGATAATCATGTGGAACATACCCTAGAGTCGTTGTTATTACTTGAGGAGGCGTTTCTATAGGAGAAGATAGAACAATCCAAAGAAAGATCGCAAAAGAGTTAGGTATCAAGAAAGTTGTGGAGAAGACTCAGGCTTTTGATGCAAGGAAAGAAATACAAATATTCGAGGAAGCAAGACAGGAGTTCAAGGGGGACCAGGGATCCTCATCTAAAATGTGACCAGAAATAAAAGAGTATGGAATGCCTCAGGGATTTGATCAATCGGCTTCACCGAAAGAAGGAAAAGAGGTAAGTAAACTCATCGAATTTGTGTACACTTGTCTTAAGTTAATTTGGGATGAGAATGTTGTGCAAGAGTTACATAACCTAATCAGGCAGTATGAGATAGGAAAGGTAGACCCCTTACTGAATAGGGAAGTACACCAAGTTGGTAAGAAGAGAAGAACAAACAAAGAATTACATTTGAATGCTCAAATAGGAGAGTATGATATAGACTATGTGGTCCTCGACTTAGGGTTGGAGGTCAATGTCATGACGAAGAAAACTTGGGCACTAATGGGAAAACTGAAGTTGATCTATTCCCCTATAAGGATTAGAATGTCTAATCCACAAGTTGTTAGCCCATTTGGACGATTGGAGCATGTCCCTATGGACATTGATGGAGTTAGGACCTTTGCATATTTTGAGGTAATTGAGGTAATCCACTCTATTTTGTTTGTTTTATCATTCCTATTTTAATTATTAGTTTAGTCTTTTATTTTTTATTCTTCTAACCCTTTCCTTTACTGCTGTCTTGCTTAGCTAACCCAACTAATCTTGTAAGCACCTATGTTTTTCTCATCTAGGTGACAAGAGAGGTGCAACAGATTGACAACTCCACTGGGGAAAGGTATCAATTTCCTACCCTATTTGGGTTATTTTAGCTCTTCTTTCTGTATATTTAACCTGCAGGTACCATAACCGGCCCAAGCCAGCCTGCAAAACATCGAATTCAAAGTTGAGTTGAGAGAATTCCATCCAGAATTTTCTTCATGACCGTGTGACAGTTGTGCATGGGTTTATTGGCCCACATTCGCGCATCGTGTGCACGTGTGCCAAAATCAATGTATTACTCAGCGCCTTAGGCGCACCTGTGCCCAAAAGTCTTTTTTAGTTCATGCATTGGTGCTCAGAGTGCCTCTGTCTAGTCTGAGACCTGCGCACCTGTGTAGAAAAATACACATTGTAAGATTTTTTATGATCTGTTGAAGGCCCATAGCCTTCTTAAATATGATTCCATGCATGTTGTAATCTACACCAAACTTACCTTCCCTCTCATATAAAGGGATTAGTCAAAACACATAGGCACTTAGGGGTTAAAAATCATTATTTTTCCTCTTTTTTCTTTTTATTTTTCCACATGGATGACTTGCTTTGATTAAAAAATAAGTTGGAATCATTCTACATCACATGTAAAACTTGCATTGGGACCAGAATTTGGATATCAATCATTGAGTATTCTCTTCTCTCGCGCTTCAAAGTGATCTTGAGAATTAGAAAGAGGTTGAGGGACAATTTAATCTCCTTTTAAAAGATAAAATATTTAGGAGAGGACAACAGCCCCCTCGGGACTCCTCTTAGTTTATTTTTCAAACACATCTTAAGATTGTAAGGGCCCATACATGCCCACTGTAACGACCCTTGGTTATTAATTATAATTAATTTAATAATATAATCCTAAAAGATTAGCTAAACTATATTTATTTCTTACAATAACATTAACTAATTATTTATTATTAATTAGTTATTCTTGATTATGATTAATTTAAGTATTAATTAACTCATTAATTAATAAGGTAAATAAATAAAGGTGGATAATAAAATATATTATTAAATTAAGTTACGTTCCCGAAAATGGAAACATATTAAAGAATGGGATAAGATATTAATGAAGGGGGGGATAAGACATTAAAGAATGGGATAAGATATTAATGAAGGGGGGATAAGACATTAAAGAATGGGATAAGATATTAGGTAAGGAGTAAATGAAGGGAAGTCGGTGAAGGAGGGATAAGGAAGGGAAGGAGTTGTACGGGAGGTTATTCTACGGGAGTTGGGGATGGATTTTGGGAGCTGGGAGTATTGTAGAGAGAAGTGAAAATTCATGAGTGGTATTGATACAGTGCACCGGAGTTGCTGGGGGTTTTGGGCACGGGGGCCAGGATATCCGTTGATATCCTTGAGCTAGGGAGCTACCTAGTTGGCACGGAGGAACGGTTTTGGGCAGTTTTCATAAGCGATCAAGGAGGCAAGTTGCGGACAACAAGAGGGATAATAGCATCAGGTTCAGGTATTTACCAAGAATTATGCATTTTTTTTGTATTAATTTGTTATTAAATTTTATTATTATTGATGAATTTGATTGCGAATGTGCTAAATGATGTAACTCTTAAATTTTACTGCTCTGTTGTAAATTTAATGGTTGTTTATAAAATTTGGCTATTACATATGGTATCAGAGATGTAGTTGAAACACTGGAGCCTATGGGCCAAGTTCCCAAAACTCCAGCCACGCTTAACCTGCACACAAAACATAGAAACTTAAAAAAAAAAAAAAAAAAAAAAATTTACCAAGTAAAACAAGTGGTAACTTATTTGGGTTTGGCTGGAATTGGATTGAATTATTCCAGGAATATGAAGGAAATTTGGTGTTTCATTTTACATTTATTTATTGCTTATTCCTCTACTTCTCCATCAAACATACTTAGAAACATAGAACTTACATTTCCCTAGCTAAATAGAGCGAGAATTTGATGCGTGGAAGAAACCCCATCGACGAATTTGCTCATTCTAC
>ML788645.1:205335-217747 GCA_009831015.1 Picea engelmannii
GTGGATAATAAAATATATTATTAAATTAAGTTACGTTCCCGAAAATGGAAACATATTAAAGAATGGGATAAGATATTAATGAAGGGGGGGATAAGACATTAAAGAATGGGATAAGATATTAATGAAGGGGGGATAAGACATTAGAGAATGGGATAAGATATTAGGTAAGGAGTAAATGAAGGGAAGTCGCTGAAGGAGGGATAAGGAAGGGAAGGAGTTGTACGAGAGGTTATTCTACGGGAGTTGGGGATGGATTTTGGGAGCTGGAAGTATTGCAGAGAGAAGTGAAAATTCATGAGTGGTATTGATACAATGCATCGGAGTTGCTGGGGGTTTTGGGCACAGGGGCTAGGATATCCGTTGATATCCTGGAGCTAGGGAGCTACCTAGTTGGCAGGGAGGAACGGTTTTGGGAAGTGTTCATAAGCAATCAAGGAGGCAAGCTGTGGACAACAGGAGGGATAATAGCATCAGGTTCAGGTATTTACCAAGAATTATGCATTATTTTTGTATTAATTTGTTATTAAATTTTATTATTATTGATGAATTTGATTGCGAATGTGCTAAATGATGTAACTCTTAAATTTTACTGCTCTGTTGTAAATTTAATGGTTGTTTATAAAATTTGGCTATTACACCCACATGCTACAAAGATAGGATAGTGTTGAAATTTTCTTTCTTAGATTAACTCACTAGGGAAGATTAAAGGTTTTGTAAAGGGCCCATACATGCCCACATGTTCACAATCTAGGATAGTTTCAAATATTTCTTAGATCAAATCACATTAGGGAGTTAAAGGAATAGTAAAGGACCCACATGTCCACATGCTAGCTTCCTATGGACTTTTGAATTCCGCAAGGTTGTACCAACGAAATTTAGTTAATTAGGTAATCAAAGAATTGTAAGGACCAAGCAAATTCCACATGCAGCATGGTGACACCTAATTCATTAAAAAATTGGCACACTTTCAGTCATCCACACAAAAAAGTCACTTCTCACTCACATAGTTTTCATCTCGAAACGTGGAGGTTGAAGTAAGTTTCCTCCAAAGGGATTCTAAAACACCCCACCCTTTTTTTGATGAAACTATCCAGTCCCACTTAATTTCAATGAGATTGGCTCACACCCCCAATATCGCAAACAACCACATCTAAATTTTTTCTAAAAACTCACTAAGTTTTCATCCACAGGAGGTGCCAAAAGAAATCTTTTAGTCTAGGTAGGATTTCGGGGATAGGCATCCAAATAACTCCCCGTTATCTGGTTCTCACATTTTCAAAACAATATAAGTTGTCAAATATGGAACTTTAAATCCTCCAAGTCAAGTGTTCCTAACACCATAAGGCAGGGAGATTGTTGAGACCTGAAATTGAGATCCCCATTACCCTATTATACTCTTCATCTATACCTTTTTGGCTTACCTAAGCTTGGGTGAATGACAAGAACACTACCATTAGCCAGTGATGAGGTCATAATGTAAAGTATGGTTAATTCATGCATTTTGTGGTTTATTGAGCTAGGGAATTAAATATTTCATGTACTAATGCTTCAATTTGCCATGTATAATCTTTGACCTCAAGATAAATCCAGCCTTCCTGTACCAACTCAGCTATTTGGTACTTGTGCACCAAGACTGCCACTGTCCAAATTTGGTACCAAACGTATCCGGTACTAAATCTCATGTGTTGTGATCCGATACCAACGACCATGGACTGTCGTGATCTGGTACCACCATTTACGCACTATTGTGATCCGGTACCATGTACCTGACACGATCTAGTACCAATATAGAGAGCCGAATGTACCAAGTTTAGATCAAGATCACCCAAGACAATTGGTGGATGTTTATTTGATTTAGCAAGGCTATGTTAGAATAGTTGTCGATTGCCTCATCCTCATGCACTTCGTTTCATGAGGATGAAGCTAAAATATGTAACCGAATAATTAAATTTAAACATTTGACTGATTTGCAATTCACTTCACCTCCTTGTGTTTCACGACAAACACTGTTTAAATAGTCATGGAAAGGATGGTGGAGGGAGAGTTAGCATATTACCAACATGTGAAGCAACGTGTGATATTGCAGAACATATTCTGAGTGAAGACTAATAGAAGAACGTCATTTATCGCCATGTCTTGATTGTCTATGATTGAATATGAGTTGAGTTGTTAACAAAAGTTTGATCTTATGTTTTGAGATTTGAGTGAGTAATGTGTGGGTTGAAAACAAGCTTACTGTAGACTTCAATAGCTGACCTGTTGAAGCGGAAAGGGCCCACTGCCCAACAAAGGTCAACATCTTCGTAGATTAGCATTAGTATTTGTTTTCAATAGTGTAAATGTTAAATTAGTTGAAGCTTTAACTCTGTTAGATGATAGTAGTACAACTTAGACTAGGATTTCCATTATATGATTGCTTAGAGATATTTACTCACCCTATTTTTTCATATGCTTTGTTTTTATGAATTTGATTTTGTTCTATAGACATAAATGTCGGCATAAGTAGTCAGACATATTTGAAGGAGAACTAGTGAAGTTCACAACAACACATTGTGAACCACAACATACTCAGTATATTGACTGTTGAACTACCCATGCTATGTCTTGATGATTGATGTGCGATTTTCACTTTCAGAAGTGTGGATTGCATAGTTAGTTTTTTGGGCCAGATAGCAGAGTTGATTTGTCAAACCAACTCCATCTCATGCTTGCATGTGCCATAATGGAGTAGATAGCCTCTCTGTGAAAGACAACCAAAGTGCATTGCAGTTTGCTATTTTGATTTGTTTCCAACATGCATAATCTAGCTTAGTTCTATACTCGTGACATTAGAAATTACCTTTCTTACTGGTGTCTTGTAACTCTGTTGATTACGAATCCTGGATTGATAATTAATGAGTGCATTATACTAAACATATAAGCAGCACGACATTTTGGCGTCATTGTTGGGGAGTTGCAAACGGTAGGAAGTGATTTTTAGCTTAGATTATTTGTATAATTTTTTAATGATTTTAAAGGCTACTTGAGGGAGGAGGAAAAAACATTTAAGATGTGAGTGAAGAGCCACGCGGCCACTAGAGTGGGGTTCTCTGAAGCCAGGTTGCCTTCTTACCTTCTAGATAGAATTAGGATTTCAATTCAGTTAAAGAATCAAATTTCCATTTTATGCATAGATATAGAGATAACAAGGGTAGATTTGTAAGCTCCAAAGATTCAAAAACAACCCCCCCCCACTAATCCAGCTGACACTGGTGCAGGAAAAATTCCACCAAGAGAAAATTCAAGGGGAGCCAGCGAGGCTCCAGAAGGAGAACCTAAAACAGAAGAATCAGTATTGGGACAGGCAGAACGTGAGTCTGCTGAACATTTAGGAGATACAGAAAATCCAGTTTCTAAACCATCCATCAGTAGAATGGCAGAAGAAGAAGGAAATGCATCCATAGAGACTGAGACTTTTGGGTTTCCAATCTTGGATATTTCCAGAAACATTATCATGAAGAATATCCCACTATCATCGTTACCCACTTTCAAAGGTATGTCAACTAAAGATCCATATTTATTTTTATTCGAGTTTGACATATTATGTAGAAGTTATAACTACTTAGACGATGCCCAAAAACTTAAGCTCTTTCCTGCTACAATAAAAGATTCATCCTTAAGATGGTTCATGAGCTTAGAAGAAAATACAATCCTCTCTTGGGATCAAATGAAAGACACATTTTTACGGAAATACCAAGACTATTGTAAGGATAATGCTAAAAATGACATTTTTAAAATGAAGCAAACAGAAGATGAAAGCCCTGAAGACTACTTAGAAAGGTTCTTATAAAACTATTAGAAGTCAAAACTATTCACCACAGACCCAACTGTAGTAAGAACTGTATTCTTGAAAGGTCTCAGAGATAATTGCATAGAAGTTTTAAACTTGTTGAGTTAAGGAGATGTACACCAAAATACTTTTTCAGGAATTGCAGATTACTGTAGGAGATACTCAAGAGGACAAGCTAAAATAGGCAAAGGACCAAGAGATCCTTTTAGCAAAAATACAAAACAAAGCTCAGGGACTGTCACCAGAACTGAGTTAGGAAACTTATTGGAGAATTTTAAAACAGGCATCTTGAGCACAATAAGTAACCAGTTAGATACTCTGAAACTAAAAAAGAAACAAGAAGAAGAGGCTGCTTTAGCAATATTTTGTCATAGATGCCAAAAAAAGCACAGTGAGAAAGAATGTCCATTAAATGTCATAGAAATTTGTGGTCTGTGTACGCTAGAACACCCCACATTTGAGTGTCCAACCTTGCTTGAGATACAAGCCATGTATAGGGGAGGAGGAGTCTCACAAGAACAACCATACCCTTCCATAAGACCTTGGAGAGCCCAAAATCCCAATACATTTTATGATCCTAATGCAAAATATCAACAATAGCAATGGGGTCCTTCCCCAATGACCTATCCACAATGGACACCTCAGCAAGCTCAAACTCAACCTTGGCAACAAGGTTGGAGGGGACCTATGTATGGAAATCCCACTTACCCTACATATCCAAAGTACCCTGCAATCATTTCCCAATTACTACCTAGATTCAACCCACCACAGATGCAAGATTTACTCCCACCTCCTATACAACAACAATTTACAACCCCTTTGAACCCTAATCAGCAGCAATAAGTATCTATAAATGCCAATCAACAACCACAAAACCAAGATGCCCAAAATCCTCCGAGACCAACAAAAATCCCTGCCCAACCAGTCCCTAACCCCAATAATTGACCCACCCACCCTGTGTAGAATATAGAAGTTCAAACCTTTCCCACCTATAAAATTCAACTACGATCAGGGAAAGTTGTAAACCAATTAGATCCTGTAGTAATAATTCAGGAAGAAAATGATAATCATTATGAGGAAGAAAAAACTCAAACCACCCCTACAAAAGAAGAGGCCTCTCCTCCTATTCCAATCACTTCTCAGTCTGTACGAGTAACCCAACAAATTAATCTCCCACCTTACCTGGAAATACTATTAGTGAAGAAACCCGACCCACCCTTTCACAGAGATATAGAAGATGAATTACGAAATGTGTGCATAAAAATACCTCTGTTGTAAGCCATTAAGGATATCCCTATATACACCAAAATCATAAGGGATATTTGTATTGAGAAACCGGGAATGAAGAAGAAGAAACCTCCCCTTGTTCAGGTAGTGGGACAATTATCTGAATTTATTTCTGAAATGCCATACAAATATAATGACCCTGGAAATCTAGTAGTCACTGTTGAAATTAATAGCATTTCTCTACCAAACACACTCATTGATTTGGGTGCAGCTATTAATGTAATTCCTTTTGACACTATGCAAAAGCTCCAAATAAACCGGTTAAGACCAACCCAAACAATGATCGAGTTGGCAGATAAGTCAGTCATTAGCCCTACAGGAAGTCTAGATGATGTCACTGACACTCTAGCTTCTTGGGAATATCTAGTAGACTTTTTAGTCATCTATTCTAAATCATCCTCCAAACCAGGACACCCAGTGGTTCTTGGACGCCCTTGGCTGGCCACAACATATTCCTTTATCAGTTGTCGGTCTAGTGAGATGACTATATCCAATCGCACACATAGCCAAAAATTTGTCCTCTTCCCTCCTGCCCAACCAGCATAGGAAATGCCTATTTGGTTAGAAAACCCTTATGGACAGGAAGATTGCATCAAACCTCTGTTAACACTTGAACAAGTAAGAGGAATACAAGAACAATCAGATGAACAAGTCTTAAGCTTATTTTTGGCTGACACAAATTGCATTGAATACCCAAGGTCTTTTGCAGAATTGTCACATATTTTTAGTTCCGAATTTCAACAAACTTGGCACCCTGATATCACTCAATTATATAATTTATCACCAACCTCCTCAGATAAGGAATAAACTACTAAACTTGTTGAGATTAGCCTAGGAAAAACTTTGTATATCAACTCTAGTTTGGAACCAGAACAAAAGACACAAGTGATTGAAATGCTCCAAAGACAATTTGATGCCTTTGCATGGGATTATGCAGACATGAAAGGCATTCACCCTGACACATGCACACATCATATCTACACTAATGACCAAATCAGACCAGTTAGACAGCCTCAACGGAGGATGAATCCAACCCTTAAATATATTGTAAAAGAGGAATTGCAAAAACTCCTTCGAGCCAATCTCATATACCCCATTTTAGATAGTCAATGGGTTTCTCCACTTGTCATAGTTCCAAAGAAAAATGGTAAGTGGAGGATATGTGTAGACTTATGAGAGTTAAATAAAGCCACCCATAGGGATTATTTTCCCTTACCATTTATTGATCAGGTGCTGGATACCTTGTCCGGAAAAAAGTATTTTTCATTCTTGGATGGGTTTAGTGGTTACAACCAGATACAAATAGCACCCGAAGACTAGAAGAAGACCACTTTCACCTTCCCTTGGGGAACATATTCTTATAGGGTGCTCCCTTTCGAACTTTTCAATTCCCCAACCACTTTTCAAAGAGTTGTCCTAGCCATTTTCTCTGACTTGACCAATGATTGTGTGGAAGTCTACATGGATGACTTTACAGTCGATGGGCAAGACTTCTAGGAAGCATTGACCAGTCTAGAAAAAGTCTTGATTAGGTGTAAGGAAATTAATCTTTCCTTAAGTAATGAAAGATAAAAAATGATGCTCACTGAAGGTATTGTTTTGGGACATCACATTTCTGGTTCTGGAATGAGAGTTGATCCGGAAAAGATTTATATCATCACACAAATCAAAATACCTTCCTCACAAAAGGAAGTTTGCATCTTTTTAGGACATGTTGGCTACTATAGAAGATTTATTCTGAATTTTACAAGCCTAGATACCCCTTTATTCAAATTATTATCTAAAGAAGCCGAATTTAAGTGGGATGATGAATGCCAAATATCTTTCGAAATTCTAAAACAAAAATTGTCAACTACCCCTATATTAAGAGGACAAAATTGGTCCCTTCCTTTTCATATCTGTACCGATGCCTCAGACACATCCCTTGGGGAAGTCCTTGGACAAAGAGAAAATCAAATTCCCTATGCTATTTACTTCGTCAGTAAAAATATGTCTCCAGCTGAAGTTAATTATACGGTCACAGAAAAAGAATTGCTAGTTGTAGTCCATGCTATCAATAAATTTAGACACTATATTACATGATATCAAGATTTTCTACACATTGATCATTCAACCATCAAATTCTTAATGAACAAACCTATAACAAATCCTAGAGTTACACGATGGCTCTTATTATTACAAGAGTTTAATATCAACATTATTGATAGACCTGGTAAAGATAATCTTGTGGATGATTTCTTATCTAGAATGATTCATCTCGGAGATAATGCACCAGTAGAAGATAACTTTCCTGATGAAAATTTATTTTCTATTTCTACATTCACTCTGTGGTATGCAGATTTTGCTAACTATCTTGTGACAGGGAAGATGCCTCGGAAATTGTCTCCTAGAGAAAAACAGAAAGTAATTCAACTAACTGCAAATTACATGTGGCACGATGATTGCCTCTACAAAACAAGACCAGATTTGGTGATCAGGAGATGTGTAAGGGAAGATGAAATTCATGATATTCTGCAATCCTGCCATGATGGTCCTTGTGGAGGACACTTCGCAGACAAGAGGACCGCTTACAAAGTTCTGCAATCTGGTTACTACTGGCCCCATATTTTCAGAGATGCTAAAACCTATGTATCCAATTGTGATGAATGCCAACGAATGGGTAAGCCTACTGCACGAGACCAAATGCCACTTCAATCCCAAGTAGTTATTGAGCCTTTCGAGAAATGGGCATTAGATTTTGTAGGGCCCATTAACCATGCATCTAAAAAGAAAAAGTATATACTTGTATGCACTGACTATGTGACTAAATGGGTTGAAGCAAAATCTTTACCAGCTGCAAGTGAACAATCAATTGTAGATTTCCTTTTTAATGATATCTTTACTAGATTTGGTGTACCTCGAGAAATTATGACTGATCAGGGAACTCAATTTACCTCTCATCTAGTCAAAGCTGTTACAAAATAGTACAAAATCAAACACAGGAAATCTACACCCTACCATCCACAGGAAAATTGACAAGTAGAATCTACCAACAAAGTTATTGAGTCCATTCTTACCAAAATAGTACAACTACACCATAAGGATTGGGCTGACAGATTATTAGAAGCCTTATGGGCTTATAGAATTACCCGGAGGAATACAACAGGACATACACCCTATGAGTTGGTGTATGGGAAGAAGGTGCTTCTTCCCATAGAATTCCAGATCAAAACCTTCAGGACTGCACTACAAGTTGGCATGAACTTGGATGAAGCCCAACAACAAAGAATCTTGCAGCTTAATGAGTTGGATGAAACCAGGCAGGAAGCACTTCAAAGAACTACCCTCATTCAAGAACAAAGAACAAAATGGCATGACAAGTATCTCAAAAAGAAAAAATTTCAACAAGGAGATTGGGCCCTATTGTATGACAACAGATTCAAGAACTTAAAAGGTAAGTTAACTACCCGTTGGATGGGACCTTACAAAATTGACACTGTCTACGATAATGGTTCAATCAGGATAAAGAAAATTGATGAACAACAGACACCACTACTTGTGAATGGTCACCAGTTGTGAGTTTACAACAAACCCCTGTCAAAAGAAGAATTCTTGACTCGTATACTACAGAATTCAGATATGCAGATGATCAGTAAGGAAGGAGACCCTCCTACTGATCCAAATTGATTGATTGGTTTATTTGAAAGTTTTGTACATAGGCGTGGATCGAATTTTGTTAATAAGCTAAAGGTAACAAGAGATTCTTACCTCCTTTTGTTTTACTTTTGCAATTTTTTTCTTTTTTTTGTAAGTAAATTTCTATAATTTATTTGATCCTTCACGAACTTGCTAAACATCAGTTTGTAGGCATCAACAATATTTTGTTCTTCTTTAGTACCATAAATCCTATTCTAGTCTGGTACCAGCAGTTTGGTACCAGCAGTTCGATACTAGTATGGTACCAGAAGTTTGTCCTTCTACAGTACTATAAAGACACATTACCTAATTGACAAAGCATACTACGCATATTTCAAAATCTTATGTCAATTAATTTGAAGTACAAATCCATGCAACAACCACTTAAGCTGGAACCAAGAAGCCAAATGCAGTATCAAATGGCAGCCCTTGTGAAGCAATAATTTCTTTTGGTTATGTTGACAACTAAAGGGAAGTATTTTAATTTCTTTTGGTTCTGTTGCTAGTTAAAAAGAAGTATTTTAATTTCTTTTGGTTCTGTTGCTTAAAAACAAAATAAAAAGAGGGACACAATCTTTACCTATGATTTCTCAAAGAACCATAATTTGCTTCAAAGACTAGAAGTTGCATTTATCCAGTATTTCAGCACGATTTAAAGGAAAAATATATATTAGCCTATAAGTAACTATCTCGCCCTAACCAGAATTCAATAGTATTCATTGGATTATCTTATTAAAGAGTAACATATGAGTATATGAACACTCTCTACCATGGGCACACTAGCAAAACTTTTATGGAAGAGGATGTACCAATACCCTAAGGAAACTTTAGGTCATTCTCTTATGGACAAATTCAGACAAAATTATACATCTGGATCACTCTAAAGAAATAATGTGCATAAAACGTTTATTTTTTCCTTCAGACAAATCTTTAAAAGACATTCAAAAGAAGAGTATATGCCTTCCAACCCAATACCATCCCAGCCTGTAAAAAGGTTTTCAGACGAGCCTCCCCTATCATCGTGCAAAGCACTCTTTAATAAAAACCAAAATAGGTGACTATGGACAAGAAGCCTCTGATGGAAAAAGGGTTTAAGAGACCAACCCGCCAGGATACATAACAGGTCTGTTGGCAGCGGGTACCGATTTGTGGTATGACTAGGAAAACCCATCAGGGTACTGAACAGGTCTATTGACAATGGGGCATTCTTCCTGGGGAAGGAACCTCTCACTAATTATCACAACTACCCCATCGGAGTATTGAACAGGCTTACTAGCAGTGGGTTCTGGTTGAGAAATGTCTTATCCATACTTGTCTGATTGAAAAATTCACTTTTATCATCCAAAACAAAAAGAGAAAAGGTCACTATTGGCTTTCATGAGATACAAACTCTAGATTAATCAACAACATAATTACTTCAAGCAAATGTCCATTTGAGAATCACCCTAATTCAACTTACCGGTCTGACATCTAAAGCCTACATTACCTAAGAAGGAAACTTCTTAAGAGTGGAGCCCTAACTACGGAGTCTAATCTACGTATACTATGAAATTTATCTATAACATCCAATGATAGTAAATCTCTGAAGCAAGTTAGGTGGGATCTATTCTTCTAGAAAACATATAAATATTTCCCTATTTCATTGTTGAATGTTGCCTTTGTCAATAATCCATCAAAAGAAGGGCAATTTCACTTTTTTCTTTTAGGTATCAGATCATATGCTAGGTGATAAATGTACTCCTGGAATTTGATTGGTTTCTTTTGCTCTTATCATATTTTCTCCATTATGATATAAAATGTTGAATCTTCTTGCATACAAATATACAACATCTTTGGCATGGGGGAAGGTCAAAGAGCCCCTTTAGAACTCTTTTTCAGACTCACATGATCACCCAGCAGAACCAAATACAAAAGAAGATAAGCACAGAATAAAAGAAGTATAGGATATTCCCATACGGAGTTTTCAAGAAACTTCAGTCTAAAAGGATGAATTCTGACAATTTACAAGCAGTCACACATGCTATGTAAGGTAGCTAGAGAGGTAGTGGGGGGGCCCAGAGGGCCCATAGTGATAATAGTGGAGGTCATTCAATGTAAGGTGGAATAGGTCCACTATATTATTAAATAAGGCCCACTATGGTAGTTAGATATAATAAATGGGTACTTAGACATAATAAATGTAAGAGGACTTCTTAGAAGGTTCTACTTCTAGAAGATTCTTCCTCTAGAATGTTCTTAGGTGATGGTAACACTATATAAAGGAGTTCAAGCAATGTAATGAAACATGAAGAGAATTATTGTATTTGGAGTGGTAGATCAATAGGAGGATTCCCCCTTGAAGAGGCAAGTGAACAGGAGAGGATCCCTTCCATAATAGGATCCATTGTATGGTGTTGCCCTACCTCAAGGGTTTGATGATTTTTTTCGGAGAAGAAAAAAGAGGGCCGCGACATTATTGAAGTTTTCGGTATATTTATGTGAAAAATTTGCAGCAAAGGGTTGTATATCTAAGTTCCTCTCAGAAAAACACCCAAGTTGAAAAAAAAAATTCATCCGAAACGGAGTCCGGAAGGTCAAGATATTGAGGTTTTAAAATCTGCAATTTTTCAGGGTTTTTTCCACGGACGGCGGCGCGATTTGTTTTTATTTATGTAGTAGTTGGAGGCCGAATTTTCTCAAACAAATTACAGATCTGAGTTCCTCTCACAATTTTACCCAATTTCAAAAAACAAATCAGCCGAAACGGAGTCCGGGAAGTGAAGTTATGAGCATTTTAACTTCAACAGTTTTTTAGGGTTTTTTCAGAAAAAACCGCGATTTTCTGTTGTAATTTATTGTTCTATTTTTTGGTTTTTTTCATGACGGTTGTGGAACCAAAGGGTTTATAGGGTGCTCAAATGGCTATTTCTTCTCAAAACCTGAAAAAAATTCTTGAAACATTCAAAGTCCAATTGTTTGATAGATTGGATGCATTTGCACATGGCCTCACAGACAGCCTCACAAACAGTCTCACAGACGGCCTCAATGATAGTTTTCGTAGTATGCAATATTCATTGAGTAACATGCAGGAAATATTTCTTATGGAGGGCCTCAGGGATGAATATAATCAAGAAATATATTCTTGGTATGATTTTGAGGATGATTGTGATGATTGGTATATGGATAGTTGTCATTTCTGGGATGACAACCACTTCCATATTTTATTTGATGACTCCACTCCACCTTCTGTAGAGAAAATCAATCTTCCACATCAGGATCTAGTTACCAGCATTCAGTCTGCATATTCTACAGTGGTATTATTCTTTCCATATTCTGCTACGACCCTTTTCCACTATGTGGATGGATCTTCTTATTTGGATCCACATGATAGGTGTCAGTCTTTGGAGCATCATTTGGAGTTGGTTATTGGGTTCCAAAATATTCCACGGAGAGTTCACATCAGAACTTGGACATGGGACCCGGGCTTACAATTGTGGTGGGACTACTTCAGCATGGTGGATTTCCTTTCTACATGGGACCTTGGTTCTTCAGTCTTCTTCAGCATTATGGTCCACAATTATCCATGGGACCCTGGTATATGGTTGTACATCAAGCGTTGAGGACAACACTTTCATAAGGGGG
>ML788645.1:217797-234098 GCA_009831015.1 Picea engelmannii
ATGTAAGGTGGACTAGGTCCACTATATTATTAAATAAGGCCCACTATGGTAGTTAGATATAATAAATGGGTAATTAGATATAATAAATGTAAGAGGACTTCTTAGAAGGTTCTACTTCTAGAAGATTCTTCCTCTAGAATGTTGTTAGGTGATGGTAACACTATATAAAGGAGTTCAAGCAATGTAATGAAACATGAAGAGAAATATTGTATTTGGAGTGGTAGCTCAATAGGAGGATGCCCCCTTGAAGAGGCAAGTGAACAGGAGAGGATCCCTTCCATAATATGATCCATTGTATGGTGTTGCCCTACCTCAAGGGTTTGGTAATAATAAAGTGTGGTTTATTCTATATTGCTTTATGGATCTATTATGTATTCAGTATTTGTGGTGATTATATTTGTAGATCTATTCAGGTTCTTAACATGCTATGGGTATTGATCATACAAAGGTAAAAGCAAAGGTAACATGGTATTTATTTTCCTATGATCATAAAACTACAATAAGTATGAAAATATATACTAGATATTATGACCTTAGTATTAAAACCATGCACCTATCCCTCATACCCATATGCCTAAACTTAATCAATCCTCTCATAGCGCTCGAACATGGTTAAGGGAAAAATCACATCAAAATATGAAGCATGTCTAGTAATGACAAGCCATGAATATATTTCGTCCTCAAGCAATTCACGAACCTATCTTATGTCATGAACCATGATCCAACATCAAATTCACCACCCGAAAGTCCAATCACCTATCCCAAAATGATGCTTTGACACCCAACATCTTGTCCTCATCATTACAGTAATGGGTAGAAATAAAATGGCTTATCTGGGTGGCGAAGCCATCCAGATAAGCCTCACCTGGTCATAAATTTTCCTTGCGGCAGCCTTACTTAAACTTACCATTCACACTATCAACACCATCACTATATTTCCCTTGTCATGAACTTTCTTCAGTCCCAAGCCTACTCCTCTCTGGTACCAAACCCTTACCCTCATCAGTTGACTAAACCCTTATGCTACAACCCGATCCTTTTCTCACAACTTATAATGATGGTCGTTATTAGACACGAACTAGTCTTCCAAATTTATAGAGAAACCGAGGAGTTCCAATTATGTCAAGAAAAATATGCTAGATCGGGATGGATTCCATTTCTGAAAAAATTCATAGGCTGGCACGAGAAGATATCTCATGAATTTATTCAGGGTTACGATGGAGAGATTGCACATATAGGCAATCTACAATTTGCAATCAATGAAGCAACATTAAGGGAGGTCACGGGATTACCTAACAAAGGATCCAAATACTTCAAAGGTGTAGGAATCAACAAGTAAATGTGCCAATGATTCTTGAAAGAAGACCATCAACACCCTGACTGGAAAAAGGGGATCGCTAGGAACTATATCAAGGAAGAGTATCATCCAATGATTACTAGTCTTCAACGATTCGTCACTTGTGAGGGTAGGTATGTTGTGACCTTCATATATCATCTTAGGCTTCTATTACACTTTGAAGGAGGCCTTGAAATTGATTTCCCATATTTTCTATGGATGAGTTTGAACAAAATGGTAAGAGGTGTTAAATTCCTATCCAAAACTGAGAAGACTAGCATTTACCATCAAGGTCTCATTAAAATGCTAGTTTTACATGAACTTAGGAAATAGAGGATTAGTTGGAAAACCCTTATCACTCAACACATTCCCACAGAAAAAAAAACTTGTGGAGGAAACCCAACATGCACCAAAGAAAAATAAGGAACCTCAAAAGAAAAAGGGCAAGAAGGATAAGACAAATCCACCATCATCTAGGGCAGTGAGCCAACAAGAAAAAGAAGGGCCCTCTTCCACAGTCAATAATACTTTTAAAATCTTTGAATCAAAAGGTAAAAACAAATTAGTAGAGGAGACTTCAGTAGTGGCAGTTGAGAAAAAGGGCCATCAGACAAAAATGATGAAGAAAGGGAAGCATAGCTCAGAAACTAAAAGTAAACAGTCTATGGCACAATCCCCTGTCACCATTTCACAATTAGAAAAGAAGAAAAGGAAGCCTATGAACACCCCTGATCTGGTACCTCCTTGTAAAATAACCATGAGGAGCATGGAAGAGAAAGGAAAAACAATAGTCAGTCCTCATACACATAAAGATCCAATCGATCTTACCTCCCCTTCTAAAGATTTATCAGTGCAAGATGACATCCCTAGTTTGACCAAAGAACAAGCCACTATTACTTTATGTGGGATGAGGGAGGAAGTCGAGGAAAGAGCATGCATCCAGCCAACAACGATGGAATCAACAAAGGCATTAACAAAAGAACAAATGAAGAAAAAGATTGGGGAACTGCAAAAACAAAATCAGGAACTCCAACAAGAAGTGAAGGAATACCAACTATTGGATAGGTATATCAAAAAGGAAAATGAGCAATTGACAGAAACCAACCAACAAATTCAATACGACCATGAAGAGACTTCTAACAAGCTCAAGAAGGTACTACAACTCCTACAATACGTTAGGGTCATAAAAAGGGAGTTGAAAGAAGAGACCTTAGCCATCAACATCATTGATCCACCAAAGTAAAGAACACAGTCTCAAGTTTTGAAAAAAATTGGGTTTGTTTTCAGTTGCATGAGGACATGCAATGATTTTGGCATGGGGGAATGTTGAGACCTGAAATTGACATCCCCATTACCCTATTATACTCTTCATCTATACCTTTTTGGCTTACCTAAGCTTTGGTGAATGACAAGAACGCTACCATTAGCCAATGATAAGGTCATAAGGTAAAGCATGGTTAATTCATGCATTTTGTGGTTTATTGAGCTAGGGAATTAAATATTTCATGTACTAATGCTTCAATTTTTCATGTATAATCTTTGACCTCTAGATAAATCCATCCTTCCTATACCAGCTCAATTATCCGGTACTTGTGCACCAAGACTGCCACTGTCTGAATCTGGTACCAAACGCATCTGGTACTAAATCTCATCTGTTGCGATCTTGTACCAATGGTTGTGGACTATCATGATCTGGTACCACCATCTGTGAACTGTTTTGATCCGGTACCATCTACCTGTCACGATCCGGTACCAATATAGAGAGCCGAATGTACTAAGTTTAGCTCCAGATCGCCCAAGAAAATTGGTGGATGTTTATTTGCTTTAGCAAGGCTATGTTAGAATAGTTGTTGATTGCCTCATCCTCATGCACTTCATGTCATGAGGATGAAGCTAAAATATGTAACCGAATAATTAAATTTAAACATTTGACTGATTTTCAAATCACTTCACCTCCTTGTGTTTCACGACCAAGACTGTTTAAATAGTCGTGGCAAGGATGGTGGAGGGAGAGTTAGCATATTACCAACATGTGAAGCAGTGTGTGATATTGCAGAACATATTTTGAGTGAAGACTAATAGAATAATGTCATTTATCTCCATGTCTTGATTGTCTATGATTGAATATGAGTTGAGTTGTTAACAAAAGTTTGATTTTATGTTTTGAGATTTGAGTGAGAGTAATGTGTGGTTTGAAAACAAGCTTATTGTTGACTTCAGTAGCTGACCTGTTGAAGCAGCAAGGGCCCATCTCCCAACAAAGGTCAGCATCTTCATAGATTATCATTAGCATTTGTTTTCAATAGTGTAAATGTTAAATTAACTGAATCTTTAAATCTGTTAGATGATAGCAGTACAACTTAGACTAGGATTTCCATTACATGATTGCTTAGAGATCTTTACTCGCCCTGGTTTTGCATATGCTCTATTTTTATGAATTTGATTTTGTTCTATAGACATAAATGTTGGCAACAATAGTTAGACATATTTGAAGGAGAACTAGTGAAGTTCACAACAACACATTGTGAACCACAACATACTCAGTATATTGACTGTTGAACTACCCATGCTATTTCTTGATGATTGATGTGTGATTTTCCCTTTCAGAAGTGTGGATTGCATAGTTAGTTTTTTGGGCCAGATAACAGAGTTGATCTATCAAACCAACTCCATCTCATACTTTCATGTGCCATAATCGAGTAGATAGTCTCTCTGTGAAAGACAACCAAAGTGCATTGCAGTTTGCTATTTTGATTTGTTTCCAGCATGCATAATCTAGCTTAGTTCTATACTCGTGACATTAGAAATTACCTTTCTTACTGGTGTCTTGTAACTCTGTTGATTACGAATCCTGGATTGATAATTAATGATTTCATTATACTAAACATATAAACAGCACAACAGAGATACCCATGAAGGGTTGAAGGCTAAGGTCTACTTGTTCTGTGCGTCCCCCCTTCAGGCACCCACCTCTTGGACGGGATCCAGCCTATGAACCATTTCTTAGGCCGAAAATATAAATGTCACACTTTGACTAAGGTACCTAGTGACCAAATTTTAGGACATCTACCCATGTGGCAATTTTGGGCTGCAATTGAACCTTGATTGGATTTTGTGCAGCTATTGGGAAATATCGCCAGTTCTTTCGGGATATGCCCCCTCTACCCCTCATTATAACTGATTGCTTCATCCTTCACTAGTTTCTCTTCCAATGGCTTCAGACCCCATTGTTGAGTGCTATTGGAAGGTCCAATGTTATTTTGAGAGGAAGGACGTTACGTCTTGTAGGACACGAGCATTTGTTTTATTTGTTCCCCCATGTGGACAAAATCCACCTATCCACATATATGCTTCTTTATCAAAACACTTTATGTATGATTCCCTTCTGATTACATCTGATTTGGATATATATTCTGTAGGTTCAAAAATTGCAACAAAGGCTCTTGTTTATTTATTTTCTCTCACCACCATTTTCACACATTCACTCAGCTAGTCGAACATCATAGGGGACCCACAAAACCCCCGTCATTTCAGATGCTTGCTAAACCTCCCTCCTATTCTAGGGGTAGTTCCTAGTCTTGACAACTTATCAGCTCCACCTTCTCACACCCCTATGAGTTCCACTGTCTTGGGATCAATGTTGCTTGGTTCCACCTTAATTGGGTCCAATTCCCAAGGTCCACCTTCCACACGCTCTCCTTTACACGGAAGCAGGGGATGAACTTCTTCTCAAGGGGGAAGTACAAACCCACCTAGCCCCCTTCAAAGGTCAGGTACTTAGAACACTCACACCATGGTTGGAACTAACCCTCCACCACCACTCCAGATGCCATATTTGGCTTCTCTCAACATACTAGATCTAAGAAAACTCACCAATGATCCTATATTGCATGACCCCACATGGCCTGCAATGCCTACCAAACTACCTTCAGACATCCCCAAGTTTGAAGGGAAGGCAGGGGACGACCCTGCCAACCATGTCATGAATTTCCACTTATGATACTCTTCCAATAGCATTATGGATGATTTCATCTGAATACGATAATTTCAACGCACACTCACTGGACCATCATCCAAGTGGTATGTAGACAAAAAATCAGGGTCCCATGGGACTTTCGAGTCTTTGGCCAAAGCATTTTTAACCTTATTTCAATTACCAATCCGTCATGACAATGGTCTTGAACTACTCTATGATTTTAAACAAACCTCAACCACACATATCACTGATCACATTCACGAGTGGCGTCAACGACGTAGTTTGTGCAAAGCAGAAACCACCAAACAACAATGCCTTGATTGGTTTCTCAAATCACTTGTCTCACTCCTCGGTAAAGATGTGGTTTCTACCTTCCCTCAATCAGAAGAATAAGCCATCAGTAAGGATCAATAGTATGACCTCATCTATTCACAATCAAGATACTTGTACACCATACTACCTGATCTCCCAAGACCCACGCCCTTTGGCCAAGACAAACCTAGGATGTCTCACTCAGCAGACAGATTAATTGGTAACACCACACATCACCATCCACATCCTCAACAACCACCCATGTATGGCATACCCCAATATCCGTCGGCATATGGAGGAATCCCTTATTATCCCCTTCCTCCTTATCAACATCCATACCCTGTTTCCCTACCTCCACCCACAAGTGGACCCCCACCAGCACCCATAATACACCCACCTACCCAACCAAGTGTTGGTACTCCTTCTACCTCAACCTATACCCTAAGCACTAGAGAAAACGCCATGGCTTCCTATGTACCTTATGGATCATTGCCACAATACAACCCATACTTTCCATTTCCAAGCCCTCCACAGCCCATGGCTCCACCACAAGGACACCCACATGATGGGGTTAATTTTGTTCAGCCTTCTCCCATTTAGCAATATCAAAATTTTGAACAGCTGAATACGGAAAATCCATCCCATCAATCGACCAATGCCAGAAATAAAGGAAGAAACTAGAACAATAATAATCGCGGACCAGGAGGAAACCAAAACCAACCCCAGCAGAACCAGTCTGTCGAGGGCAACCAAAACCAGGGGAATCAAAACCCCCAAGGGGGCAACAACAACAAACACTAGGGAAGGAAAAAAAAAATATTAGGACCACCTTCCCTTGTGCTCTTTGTGGTGAGCTTGGTCACTATACTCACCATTTCCCCCAAATCCCTGACTTTAAACAGATGAAAGACTCTGTGAATGGACCACGTCCCTCAGCACCGCCTACCCCTCCACAGGCCCCACAACCATATGTGCAATAGCCACCCCCAACCGTGCTACAAAACCCCATCCCACACCAAGGGGTGATAAATACCCAACCAGACATGCAGCCCACCCCACCATAATTGGAACTGTATCCCAATACGGGCACCTCTGTCGATTGCACTATCCTCCTTACCAGTGAGGAAGAAGTCATTCTACAAACTCACAGTGGTTAGTATAGCACACCCTCTAAATATACTCCCACCACCTTGAAAGAAATTCCAGTCACAAATGGACCCCCTTTCATGATTCCTCTCCCTAATACTGAAACCCCCCTTCATATTCCTCACATCCCATTGCGCAGGAATGTCCACAATCCTCAGGCTAGGGTAGCTCATCATTATAGTTTGGTCGATGACTTGGCACAATCTCTAGCTTCCATGTCAGTCTTAGAAGTCCTTCAAACTTGTCCCACCCAGCGGAAGTCTTTAATTTCCTACTTGGGAGCATTTGACCCTGCTAATACCTGACTCATCACATTTGATCTCGACAGTGGAGAACCTTGCCTCCCTGCTCTTATTTCTTTTCAAATCCCTGTAAAAATTTGGAACATTACAGTTCATCGGTGCATCATTGATGAAGGTACATCCATTTGTATCATGTCCAAATCCATATGGTAGAATCTTGGTTCCCCTAAACTCATACCATCTACCATTACCTTAAGAGCTTACGATGGAAGAACCCCATCCCCCGAAGGACTCTTCCGAAATTTCCTCATCGAGCTCAGGGGAAAAACCGTTCTGATTGACATTGAGGTTATCGATGCCTCGCTTGACTATAATATCTTGTTTGGTCGTAGCTACATGTATTATATGAAGGTCATTTCCTCTTATGTGTTGCAAACCATGATGTTTCCCCATAACAAAAAGATCATTACCATCGATCAAGTATCACACTGCGATCCTAACCCTTCATCCAACATCGATAACATCCTCCCTTTAATCCACACTAATCTCGATGCCTATCCACTCATCGAGATGGGACCCGAAATATTCAAAGACCCATCCTTTCTAGGGACATACCAAGGAGCACCACCTCTCCTCCAACCCTCAGCACAAGTATGTGTCGTATCCTCCAACGGAATGACAACTGAAGATAACCCCCCTCCCATTGAGGCCTCTTTCATCCCTGATGTCCCACTAGTCACATAAATTCTCCCTCAAGAATCCCCCAGAACTAATTCAGCTCGACCCATTCCTAATCTTCCCCAGGGCCATATCCCGGTTTGGGAAACAGTCCCTCAAGACATTACCCAAATCCCTTTCTTTTACCCCCCACCAGGTGTACAAGCTTTCCAGGTAGTTGCAATGCTTACCCTTCCTAATATGGTGTTGGAAATCCTAGTTTGGTATCTACATCTGCCTAAGATGGTCCCTCAACCATCCCTTCCTCCTCAAATAGAAGGAATCCTGATGCAGATTCCCATACTCACTCCCATTATTCCACCTACACCCCCACTCACTAACCCCCCTGCTACAGATGGGGCAGGTGAAAGAAGAAGGAGCCCATAGCTCCACTTCCTCCATGCATCCAACCTCCTTGTGTGCTATGCGAGGAAGATGGACACCCCACCAACAAGTGACCATCTCTCCTCGAGTTACGTAATCTCATTCAACTCCCTCGAGCACCACCACTGATCATCGCTTCCTCTAGTATTACTGCTATCTCACAGAACACAAGTAATAAAGGGCTACGGACCAAATTCACATGTGCCATATGTTCCAAGTATGGACACTATACTCATCATTGCCCTTCCCTACCTCAGTTTCAACAGACACTCGCGGTAGCACACTAGAGTTTTCAACAAAACCCCTCTACCTCCACGTCATCAAGTACCCAAAACACTGACATCCATTATGTCACCACTTCATTCAATGAACATATGAGGTGTCCTTGCACCCTATGTGAATCACTTGATCATTTTACATATCAATGTCCCATGATCATCGAATATAGGTGTCGCCAAATGACCCTTATTCAAAATGCTACATCCCCTCTAGTGCCAGCAGAATCAATGATTACCCCTACTCCATCTGCATAGGTTATTCACATCCTTTCTCCTAAACCTAAGTTTCTCTCTACTCCCCCATGTTTCTTGGATGACCTGTACAAGGATTTACCCCTAAATCCCCCCAATTCCCCCATTCATTTCCCCATGGAAATATTACACCCAACTACCATTTTTAACCCTCAGTATCTCGACATTTGGTTTATGTTGAGTGAACCATCACAATATCCTTGCATCACCCCCCCTACTCATTCATCACCAGGCGACAATCACACAGTGACATTCACCGATGTGACTCTTCTAGATCCCTTGTATTCTCGACAATTCCACTGTGACAAGGACATACTTGAGGAATTAACCACCCCCGACTGCCCATAGAATGCGCTACACCACAGATCGCTCTTCTTTTCATAGGAAGCATTTGCCCCTCCTAAACAACACCCCATATACGTCGTTGAAACCAAATATTTTATCCCATCAGGGCATATTGACTGGTTCAACAACCCTATCCCTGCCCTTGATGCTTTTGAAGAAGGAAATATGGCCAACATTTCCACTACCATCAAAATTGATATTTCCATCACAAATGGAGTCGTCAAGGAAATCCCTATTGGTGCCACATGCACTTTTGTAGAAATTACAGCTTACAAAGCTCTCTTCCAGAAATATCGGGACATTTTTGCCTGGTCATACACAGAAATGCCCGGCCTTGACCCCTCTATCATTGAACATCGTATCAACACTTGACCTGATATCACACCAATCCACCAAAAACAACAGCTGCTACACCCATCCAAAGTCGCGGACATCAAGGCTGATATTGATAAATTACGCATTGCCGACTTCATTTACCCCATCGCCTATACATCATGGGTCTCCAACCTCATCCCTGTTAACAAAAAATAGGGCACTATTCATGCTTGCACGTATTTTCGCGACCTCAATCACGCCTGTCCCAAAGAAAACTTTCCCACGCCCTTTATCGATCAAATTATCAATGATTGTGCCGGTCACGAGGCATTGTCCTTCATGGGAGGTTTCTCTGGCTACAACCAAATCCAAATTCACCCAGCTGATCAATACAAAACTGCATTCACTACCCCTTGGGGTACTTTCACATATTGTGTCATGCCTTTTGGCCTCAAGAATGATGGAGCGACATTCCAATGGGCCATGACATACATCTTTCATGATCTTGCTCATATCATCCTCACATATTTGGTTGAACTCACCGCTAGATCCAAGAAACACACTCAGCATCTCAATGATCTACAAATCATCTTCCAAAGGTGTCGACAGTACAATATTTTCCTGAACCCCTTCAAGTGCATCTTCTGTGTCACCACTGGGCACCTCCTTAGGTTCATCATTTCCCAATGTGGCATTACCGTGGACCCTCTCAAAGTCCAAGCCATCACGGAAATTCTGCCTCCTCAGAATTTACGCCAACTATAGAGCCTACAAGGCAAAGCTAACTTTTTACGACGCTTTGTCCTAGACTATGCCACTCGAGCACATGGTTTCCTTCACTTACTACGCCATGACATCCCATTCCACTGGGATGCCCATGCCCAAAATGCTTTCGATGACCTTAAAATGACATTGTCCAATGCCCCTTTGATTAGTCCACCAGAATATAACCACGACTATATCCTCTATATATCGGCCTCAACCGTCTCAATAGCAGGAGTTCTCGTTCAAATAGGGGATGATGATCATGAGCATGTCATTTATTATATTAGTAAAAACCTCTCAGAGACACCCTTGAAATAAAATCATGAAGAGAAACTAGCTCTTGTAGTTGTCCTCGTAGTCCAGAAACTGCACCACTACATTCTGCTTCGAACTACCAAAGTTATAGCAGATTCCAACCCCATGAAATACTTGCTCAGTTGTCAACAAATTAACAGTAAATTTTCTTGATGGATTGTCATCCTGCAAGAGTACGATCTCGAATTTTCAACACCTAAGAGCAAGAAAGATCTCATCCTTGTCGAGCTCATCACAGATTTTCCCTCCGCTACTACCAGTCCCCCCATCAATACCGACTTCCCCGATGAACATCTTTTCTAGATCCCCTCGGATGACCCTTGGTATGGCGATCTTCTCATCTATCTTTGAACACAAAAATTAAGAAACCACCTCTCCAGAGATGATCGTCGACGTATTCGTCACTAGGCACCTCGCTACCTCCTCATCGGGGATATCTTATATTGGCGAGGGGTTGACACCATACTCCATCGATGCTTGACTATTGATGAGGCCGATAGAGTCTTGAACGAATTCCACAATGATGCTTGTGGGGGCCATCTCTCTGGGATGTCCACTGTCCAGAAAATCATCCACGCAGGTTACTTTTGGCCTACATTATTTCATGATTGCATTCATGCTGTGAAGCGATGTGATAAATTCCATCTTTATGCCAACAAAGCATGTGCACCGCCTGTTCTTCTTCACCCAGTGATTACCGCAGGCCCCTTTTGAAAATGGGGCATTGACTTCATGACTTGCAATCCTCTATCCAACAATGGACACAAATACATAGTCATTTTAGTTGATTACTTCACAAAGTGGGCCGAAGCCATGCCTACCTTCAACAACACTGCTGACACAACAACGTGTT
The DNA here is from genome assembly GCA_009831015.1 of Picea engelmannii. Taxonomy (NCBI): domain Eukaryota; kingdom Viridiplantae; phylum Streptophyta; class Pinopsida; order Pinales; family Pinaceae; genus Picea; species Picea engelmannii. The sequence continues at coordinate 229,034 of ML788645.1, forward strand.
TTTTCTTTAACCACATCATATCCCTCTTTGGAGTACCACTCCAACTAGTCTCTGATCATGGGAAACATTTCGAGAATGATATTTTCATCAAACTCTCATCCAAGTTAGGCTTTTCCCACGAGTTCGCCTCACCATACTACCCTCAGTCCAACAGATAGGTAGAATTTGTTAACAAGGTCCTCAAAACCATGTTGCAGCACATGGTTAATAAACATAAGACCAATTGATATCATATGTTATTTTCCGCACTTTGGGCTTACCGCACGGCAGTCAAAACTGCCACTGGTTTCACACCATTTCATCTAGTCCATGGAGTTGAGGCCACTCTCCCCATCGAGTGTGAAATCCCCACCTTACGCACTGCTATCGAGATATTACCTGACACTTCTCCAATGTAGCAGTGTTTGTTGAACTTAGAGCCCCTGGATGAATATCGTCGATCCTCATTATAGAACAATGAGGTAGCCAAGCAACAATCAAAATCCACCTTTGATCACCATGTCAACCTTTGCTCATTCAATGAATGGGACCTCTCCCTCACTTATGACATCTCTCATGATACCCTCAGTCATGGAAAGTTCAAGTCCCTATGGCATGGACAATACATAATCCAACATTGCCTCACTAAAGGTGCATACATCCTGGCCTCCCCCGAAGGCCATCCTCTCAAAGACTCCGTCAACGAGTTGTACTTAAAGAAATTTTACGCCTGAGCGTAGCCATACTACACTAAGATTTTTCTTTTTTGTACATCTTTTGTAGTGCTTTTAATATTCTTTTATCCATACCTCATGTCTAATCTATCACTTGTGTTATTGACATATGCCACCCCCATCGGCTTACCACATCGGTTACGCCGACGGAGCTAGCCGTTGGACTCAGAATCTCGCTTCGGCTTCTTGGGCCCTCTATTCACCTTCACATGATCTGCTCCACACCAGTGGCATATGTTTAGTCTCAACCACCAACAATCAAGCAGAGTACAATGTCTTCATTGGTCTCCTCATTGAGGTCAGTCATCACCATATTCGTCACCTTACCATTTTTCTTGATCCCCAATTGGTCATCCTCCAGGTCAATAACATGTAACACATTCGTGATCCTTGCCTCTTCCATAAATACCTGCAAGTTAGACTGTTATCTCGACAATTTGATTCCATCACATTCACACATATTCCAAGACAATTTAATCAAATAGCAGATAGTATGGCTAATCTAGTATTAGACTGGCATTTATCACATCAATAATCTGTCATAACACATACATTAGACATCATCAACAAAAAACACACACCACATGTACACATTACCAAGATCCCAAAATGTATATCCATATATATATATATCGGTCAAAATGTCATAAGTGTTTACAAAATAGTACATCGTCCATCAGCAGGGGAGTCACCTCATCCCTATCAATACAAAAATGGATGTCAAAAATATACAAAATAGGCTCACCAACCTATATAAAATAAAAAAAATACATATCTAGAGACCCTCAGGGTGCCTCCAGTGCTCCAGCACTAGTCCCTCCCTCTGGCAGAGGTACCCCACCAGCTCTAGGTCCCTTAGGTCCCGGGGGAAACTGTCCAGTCATCGCAGCTCTGGCTACAGTTTCTCTGCAGATCACGGTCTGCGACTCTGTTGGAAACCCAATACACTACTCCAGGATCCCCTCATCCTGGATCCTCACCCACATCCCCTCGGGAAATCCCTGAAGAAACACCTCTAATCGATGGTGGAAATCATCAAACTCTCCCCCGACCACAGCCGGAGGAGCATGTGATGACCCTGCACTGGGGTCATCATAACGATGCCTCGTGGATGCTCTATCATCATTTCTAGGCCTCACCACAACATCCTCTCATATTCTCCTCTCCCCTACTCGCAGATCGACCTGCGGTGGTCTCATAGGCCCCTGGTAGCCTGGTGCTCTAATCAACTCGACTTCTCGTCCACCCAGTCCCACATCTACATAAACAAACACATGATAGCATCATCATCCTTACAAATATCAACCATATGATCTACTATCTAACATAAATAAAAAACCAGCAAAAACAACATCATACCTCGGCGATCGAATACCTCTCCCGAAGGTAATATCATCTCGGGGTCATCACAGAAATCTACCCCGCTATATGGAAACTGTAAAATGATCTGTTTCATATGATGCCACACTTGTGCAGACTTGGCCATGAAGTAATGGCCACCCTCACCCCGCCCATGACGAACCAATATCATCGTCCACCGCCATAGTCACGGCTCTCACGCCCCTGGTGGGTCTAACAACACTCTCGAGCACAACATCAACACCCTCTCTAGAAACCAAGCCACCAGGATGGATCCGAAAGAAAAATCCCCTAACTTGGCCCCTCGACACCTGGTGAGTTGTCCCACCATCTTGGCATGCAACATCAAGCCCTAGGCAAAATGCTCACCCCCGAGTGCCCGCTGCATGATCCTCAACTGGCCTCCACTAATACGCTGAGTCGCGAGAAACCCATACACTCTCACAATCATCACTGCCACACAAAGATGTACCAGGGCATCCATCGCCCCAATAATCACCATGGACCTAGACATGAAATCCTCTCCCAAACAATATGCCCGAGCAAGAGTAGCCAAATTTCCATCTCCAACTATCACCGGCTCGACCGGTAGCAGGATTCCCTAAAAAGGGAGACCATTCAGAAAATAGACATCCTCCTCAGCAGAGAATGCCAAGTTCTCCCCACACACAATCAAACACTGTAACTCCGGACTCCACATGGAGATCAGGAATTGTAGTAGATACTCTTGTGCCCTCACCAATGGACACTCAAAAAACTTCAGTAGCCCACAGGCCGCTAAAGCACCATGAACCGCTGACTCCTCATCCCTTATGGCCTCCCTCAGTAGGGCCCAGTACCTCTCTCTCCAATGGATCGGCATCATCCCAAATGATCACCTACATCCACATATACAGTACTTGATTAGCCATCAAAACTCATCAAAACATCAAAAATACCCCAAAAAGATCAGTGATTTTTCACCCTCAGGTTTGCCTCTAGGGCATGACTGTTTTTCCCACAGGTGTGCACTCATGCGCACCTATTCACCCCACAGGCATGCACGTATGTTCTCCTATTCATCCCACAAGCAAGCATCAAATGCGCGCATGTCCACTACAGAGCGGCACATAAGTGCGCCACTGTCGGAAACACAGCCTCACACATATGCACGGTTGTGCATCGAATAGGTGCGCATCTCATGTGTGCATGTCTCCCAAATTAGGGTGCACCCATGCATGACTATACCCATTATAGATGCGCACTCATGCACGAGTCACCATCAATCACTCATGCATTTGAGGGGCCCCACTCCTAAAAACCTACCGTATGGCCATCTGTATGGTCCTACCCAAAAAAAAACATCTAACTACTATACAGGAGGATGAGACCACTAACCTGACTCTCACACCTCCTGGATTGACCTCCTCTCACTCCTGAAATATCTGAATATGCTCTGGAATCTCCTCTCTGATCACTATAGTAGAAAATACAAATGAGGTGGCAATGTGGGTCCTACAACTATATATAGGCCCTTTTTGCCAAAACTTCCATGCTCAATTCCAGGAGCCCTAGGCGTCCATTTTTCGATCCGTCTTCAACCATAGTATCAGAATGTCACTGCCTACATAGTCATACTTCCTGGGTCACTATCCATCCCTAGTCCATGGGGAGCCATTTTCTCATACCCTGTTCAGGTACGCATGCTCATGTTCAAAATTGTCAAATAAATGTCCCATGTTCATTATCTTCAGATATTGTTCACGTCGGGTATTTGGTTGTCATGTGTGCAGGTACTGGGTCATCACACACCAGCGCGACCCCTTCAGGTATATAATCGACACTGGCATGTAATCATTCCCTTTGAATCTCAATTGCATCTCCAATCACACCCTCTGAAATTTACCTTTAGGGTCCTTATATCCAGTTCTGTAGTATTGTCACCTCCACTGCATTTTGGTACTGTCACTCGATAGCATTATCCCCCACATGAGTTGTCCCATTCATAGTCCTCCTTGGCACTTTTACACTCATGTTTTTTTCACCCTTTAGGGATGGGAGTCCCGATAGTATGATGCATTTTCGAGAATCAACCACATACTCATTCTCCGCCTATTTCTAGCCTTCCCGACAGACTCCCAGGTTATCTCATAATGGTTCTATTTTTTACTACACCTCTGTAGTATCATTAACCCTCCATTTTCATCCACAATCAGTTTGCCCATCTGTAAATTCCCCTTCATTCATTTACCTCATACAGAGACCCACCCATGCCCCCCCCCACCCTCCCCCAGTTCCCTCCACAACTTGCGCCCTCCTAGGCCAAGCCATCTTGCATCAGGGCACTTGTTTCTATATTTGTACGCTCATCCCCAATTCTTTATTTATTTAGCACTTGTACAAAGTGAGACGAACAAAGTTCACTCACACAAGAATTATCCAAAATATTTGGAATATAGTAATCAAATCCATATGGACAAATATATATGTAATAAGAATGAATAATAAGATATAAGATGATATACAATTGAGAATGAGGGCTCATTTATATACCCACGCACGGGTGCCCTTTAACCAATAATCATGTCATTTGAGACATGTCCTTTCATTATTAATAGTTATTATTTATTAGTTAATTATTATTATGTTACGAATATCTATTTATAGGTATATTTATGTTCATAACATTGCCTTCCCCTTAAAAAATCTTTGTCCTCAAAGCATACTTTATGGAAGAATTATCTCTTGCTCTAGCTTGTAATTATTGTCTCATGCTTCTTCATTATTGAGTTAGTAATCGTTAAGGACCGGAGACGATAGGATATTCTAATTGTTGAGCAGAACTGTCGCATTGTAAAGGAGTTTTCCCACCCTAATTCGATCTTCTGCATGGGAAGTTTATAGGGTTCTTGGAAAGAACTTGATGTATTTCGACTCCCATGATAGCTTCTACTTTGAGCATCACTTGTAGTGGAAGTAATATTCTTCGACATACTGGTCATTTGTTTCTGTTG
>ML788645.1:240234-272529 GCA_009831015.1 Picea engelmannii
ATGTCGGCTTTAGGCCATTATTTGTAATTATACCTCCTAGTCTCCTATATATACCAAGGAGACATTTTCATTTTGAATCATCTTGTACTTGAACATTTAAGTGGGGTAAAAGGAGGTTTCCCCCTCGAAGAGTCTTATTATCTAAAATTATCTCTTTTTCATGATATATTAATGTTTGGTTCTTAACAACCTCATTGTACAGTTGCTACCACTTCACATATATCCCCAACCAAGGGCAGTATTGAGTCTCCAAGCATCTTGACTTTGCCCATGTACCTCCTCAGTTTCTGATCTCATCTAGTGAAGTTACTGAAGCCCTTTGCTTCTCGAAGTCCCGTCTCCCTTTTTGTCGACATCAACACATTTTCCAGAAGGGCGATAGTATCTTGACTCTCATTCCCTTTACAATGAGGAGTCTTGGATGACACAGGGAGAACCATCATTACTCCCTGTTGTCATTGACCCCCATAAAATTTGACTTCAACACTCTCTCATGTTATGGTGGGTCTTACTGTGCGACTATTGCAGTTGTTTTTTTTTTTTTATGAAGACCTCTAAAATTTTTTGGGCCATCAATGCCCACCAAATCCTTGATACTTCCTCCAAGTGCCATTATTTACTTTTCAAAGTGTTGTTCCCAATCATAATTTTCCTCTGCTCTTATTGACACACCCCCGAGGGTGTTTCACTCATCTTCACCAACATCCCACTTCAGCTACTTTCCTACACATGTTTTGAGTTACATGGCATGAGCATGGGGCATGCCCACCTTGTTTGTGCACATTTTATTTTTCACACCTTCAGAAAGGTTAGGTCCTACAGGTTCCCTTATCCCTCCAACAGGTCACTCTTGATACTCTCGATATTTCTCTTACAACAGTCCTCTCAGTATAAGAAACATTGATGAATTTTGGTTATACATGTGCTCCTAACCTCATCCATTAGGGGGCATTTGTTATCACTGAAATCTCGTCAGCATATGGTTACAGGAATCCAGCATCTCCAAATAGCTATTAGTTCATCCATGGATTAAAATTACAAAAAAATGCATCTCCAAAAGGTCCAAAACTATACAACTTCTTATAAATTCAGAATGTGCTATGACTATACAGGGCGCACGTGCACATGCGCCATCAAGAAACACAGGAAAAGTGCACATGCACACGATGCACAACTTTGGATGCTAAAAGCCGCACACATCTGAGAACGATGCATTTATGATGTTGGTCAGCCTCCCACCCACTTTTGGTTCAGATTCCAAGTCGATTTGACATCCAAAGCTCGGCTAAATCTGGCTGGGTGGTTGGTCAAAGACCTAAGGGTACCCTAAAGGGCCCATTGTTCACACTCAAAGCTAGTTGAATAATGCCTCAAATTTATGCTATAAAATGAGGCCATATGTGTACTACATTTTCAAGGAATTCATTTGTAAGGTTATGCTGCTGCTATTCTCTTGGGGAATCCTCTTTGCTCATAAAGAGCATACTAGCACCATTCCATTGGAACTATTCACCTCACCCTTTGAGTGAATTATCTTGGGATTATTTCACCATTTATTTCAAGTTCTCAAGTTGTAAGAAGAGCTCAATATTAGGGGTCCAAGAGCCCTCCCTTGGAGGAAAAAGGGACCCAAAGTCCCCCTTTTTCTTTGGTGTTTTCTTTTCACTAATACAATCCTTTCCATTGGTGACATGAGTCTTGTTTGTTTCTTGTTCTTATGTCCTTATGCATTCTAGTTTAGTTTTTTTATCATTCCTAGTTTAATTCTTAGTTTAGTCTTTTATGTTTTATTCTTCTAACCCTTTCCTTTACTGTTGTCTTGCTTAGCTAACCCAACTAATCTTGTAAGCACCTCTGTTTTTCTCATCTAGGTGACAAGAGAGGCACAACATACCCCTTCTTTTATAGGCTAGAAAGGGATAAGTATTTGGTCAAGTGACCGTATATGGGCGGTCAAACGGTTTAGTTAACTTACCCAAAATTGTGTGTTCCATGTGCAACTTTCCATTTTTCATGCTTTTTAGGTATACGCAAGTTGTAGTGGGTCATCCAGCATACACACACATGTAGTAGTGGAGCAGGGCGTGTATGCCTTCAAAAAGGGTGTTTTTTAGGAAGTTGTTCAGTAGTGGCTTAGCAAAGAAGGCAAATGAGATGGCCTGATGCCAAGTAAGCATGTCTGGTGCAATTTAGGGTTATAATATATGTCCCCTAATGTGTGAATTCAGAAGAGCATCTGATGGCCGAAATACATTATCAATCTTCACCAACGTACCAAACAAGTGAGCCCAAGGATAAGAATTTGGGAAGTGCCATCTGCAAAATAACAATTGTCTCACCGAGGCGGGTATATCCATGCTCAGAATGAAATAAAATCATGGCTACCAATCAAATACCCTGTAGATCCATTTCATATGACTATATAAAGTGTATTCGCGAGCAATACATAGCGGATCTACATCTCGAAATAAAAAAGATATACATGTATAGTATCCATCTTCAAGAATCGAATAAGGCCTGATGGCTAGAGATGAGGCCTTCAGAGCTCAAGAAATAGCTTCAAAATATTCACAACTAGGGTAGGAGTGTAATATGAGTGTATGAATTCACTACCCAGAGGTCTCCAACAGCTTGTCAGAAACGGATTAAAGGATTTTGATGATCAGGTTGAGGGCTTCATGGATTTTGAACAAAGACTTGATTGGGATTTCGGGATGACCAGGCATGAGGGTAAGAGAAAATATGTAGAGAGGGTCGACTCAACCTTGGTAATAAATTCCCTTGAACAATAGCATAACAAAATATGAGACTCAGGCAGCATGATATTTTGACATAAGTTCACGATGCATGAGGCACTGCAAACTCTCCATATGTTTGGAAGAATAACCAAATGGAGGAGGACACAGCTCTATGTAGCTAGAACAACTTCCTAAGGTCATGTTAAATCCCAAGGTTTGATGAACAAACAAAAGGATGTGCTTTGTCCAAGGGAGACTCATTGTTCTACTAATAAAAAGAAAATACTTTTCCCTTCCTCTTTTTGGGGTATATTTTTTTTTTTTTTGTCTTTTTCAATAATTTTGGAAAGCTTGAAAAAGAATAAAAGAATGATACGTTAAAAAAGAGGATAGAGTGTCGTAGACATACTAGTTCCATGTGTATGGAACACATGGATTCTCAGGGAAAAGGGACATATGTAGGAAAAAGACACTCGGGAAAAATCCTCCATGGGCCAAAGATGTCAAGACGTAGAGGAAAAGTGCTACAGGGCTTGCATAAAAGGCATGATTCAGATGGTTCAATTGAGAGCAACATGAATCTGGCATTAGACCAAAGACGCATGTATGGAAATGTGATTAATAATACACACAATGGTAACATCCTTCGATGTAATTTTAACGAGCCCAAAGAAGGAAAGCTCGATGGTTTTTCATATTTAGAGAGTTTGAAAAAGCGTAAAAGGAGACTCCACGGGGGTATCTTTTTCGAAGATAGTCTAGTCGGTTCGAAAAAGGGGTAAACTAGCACTGACCATACATCTATTTAAAACCATTTTAACGAGTGTGATAAAGACAAGATCACTCTGCAATCTTTTCAATTTTAGGGAGTCTGAAAGATCTTAACTATGGACTCCGTGGGGGTTCCTTTTTCGTAAATTTAGTCCCTCGAGCCCAAATAAGGCTTAACAATATACTTGAGAATACTCTTCTAGAGAACCGAGGTCCCTAGAGTATACCTTTGTTCATACAGTTGACCATCTGAACCGAAAAATGGGTAAAATACCGTCGGATAGACGTGACTTCAAATTTTAGTTTAGCGAGCTTGAAAGGACACAAGATCGCTCGACAATATTTTCATGTTTAAAGGGTCTAAAAAGGGATTAAAAGAAGACCCGTGGGGGCTACGACTCATGTATGAAATTGGTTCAGGTAGAGTGCACTGCCAGGCTCAAACCAAGAGTCTCTTTGATAGTTAACTTGGAAAGTCTTCCAAAAGGGAAGAAAACACAAACCACGGTGTAAGTCTTTCCTCGGTATAGAAACCATAGTCATGGATTCAAGGATAGATTCATCTAAAGGCAATTCAAAATATGATAAATCACGCAAATGAGGGTCGACAGTCCCAAAGGGTGAAGTAAAATTACCATAATCCATATGACGATGGAGGTTCTGGCTAGGACTGGCAAAGTCTATCAACGAAGAATCACAAGCATGAGGGATTGAGGATCTATAAACAATGATATCAGACTCAGAAGGATACTCAATCCCACTTGGACCAAGAGGGGGAAGCAAGGGCTCCCATGCCCCCATTGGATAAACCAATGAATCAATTTTTGATTCCATGTCTTGAGAAGGAAAACATGATTGCACAGGTTCCTGCTTAGAAGCACTTGAACACCGGGGATAAGATGCCACATAATTAACCCATAATGGGGTGGAGTCTACACGAACACTAGGAACATATAAAGGGGTAACCTGAACTAACGCTGAATTAGGATGGTGATTATCAGATGCCAGATGATCAATAGTGACAATGCTTCCATTGTGAGGGAAATGCATCACCCGGAAGAGCATATATACCACAACGTTCATAGCATATTGTTATTGGATAAATCGATAAGTGCAGACACTAACTGATCTCCCTATATCCACCTAGATCTAGAACAAAACACACCAGAACATGACACATTCCTTAAGTTTTAAATATTGAATTTACTAACTAAAGAGGGATAGGTGACATACTGTTTAAACGTCACTTCCTCTAACTATCGCCATCCTAGATCCATTCCAACACTCATACAATGATGATCCTGCAAAATAATGCAACCGACCAAAGTGATAGTAATAGTATAAACTCAATATAAACCTATGTATGTGATCAAGGAATCATAAAATAAAACACAACAAGCTTTATAGGAAAGAATTATATTACTATACCATATTAAATGTGAAAGAGAGATTACAACCATGGCCTTGATGTCGTAAGGTCCCTTCCAACTGTCCTTCATTCCCCACACACTTCCACTCCAAGAATTATGAGAGCATCGATATGATAATATCCACAATCTATCTTGACAAAATGGCTCATCTAGCCAAGCTAACAATCTCCAAATCTCAATCCAATCCAAGCTCCAAAATCAAAATCTCCAAAGCTAACTTTCTCCATGAGAGCTCCTCTCCTTTTATAAGTTGAAGAGGATAAGGTGAGGATGTTAGGATGATCCCACTAAATCATGAAAGAGAGTAAGATCCAAACCATTTGGATGCCACCTCACCATGGAAGCTTCTCCTTCTAGAAGCATAGAGAAGATGCTCATTTTTCCCATGTATGAGCATTCTCGCACCCTGCTTATAGAGTAACCCATGAACCCCTCGCAACCCAGCTATGGTGCAGCCTACGAGAATCAGGAATTCTCGCACCCTGCCTATATAACAACCTGTGAACATCCTCTTTAATAGGGTTTTTACAAAGGATAATGCAACTTCTTTTCTCAAGAAAAGTTATTCTCTCTTCTTTCTTCAGGAACTCAGGCCATTGACCCCTCTGAAGGCAACAGATAGGTTTACATTATTAACGGTCATAGGGATGATGAAAATAATGTGTAATAGAAAGCCCCCCAAAGTATGAAGTTAGAACAGAGTGATAGTTGAAATACTTTGTTGAGTGTGTGTAGGGAACAAGGAACAGTCGGTCGAAAACCTACCAACAAATACAAATAAAGATACGCATTCCCATACTCAAAATACAAATGAATCAGAGCATAAATGTCTACATGTAAAGATCCATGTTAAGTAAGATAGGTCATGGCCACCAAACATACACTGTGGATCCATGCCGATATGAATCAAATATGAACATAGCCACCAAAAATACACTGTGGATCTATGTGTTAAGGACTCAAATTTGAACATAGCCACCAGACATACAATGTGGATCTATGTAACAGTACACTGAATATACTCCAACACAACCTGGATCTTTCAGAAAATATCCAAGGTCTTCATCTCCACCACTCTATACTACGAATCTAACCATGTGAATACATGTGTCAAAGTTAAACATGGTAAAAACCATTTGATTACCAGTCATTAGTGTATACCGTTAACAAGTGCGAGGGAAATCACCATTAATGTCAATGACTCCCAAGGTACACTAGTACAATCCAACGAATGTGAATAAATGAGCTGAAGTCAAACACTCAGCGGAATCTTCCAATCAGGGGTCAATAATGAAAACCCACTGTCGAAAGTGAGGAAACCTGCCATTGAGGCATGCAAGTTCCAAGGTACCAATTGGTTTCTAAGTCTAATTCCTAGATAATGAGTTGAAGTCGACAGGAAAAGACTCGTCACAGGAGGGCCTTAATGTATCCCACATCAATGACATGAAACAGGTAACAAGATTTGATGTAGATCAAAGTAACAAGTGATTTAGGACTGACTCAAGGATGTCCGACGCAATAGAAGGCTTTAAAGGCTGCAGAAATGGTTGACGCAATAGAAGGCTTTTCGGGTTGGACATCTTTTTGAACATATTGACGACACAACCACTGTCTTGGGAACACTAACTCAACAAAAGGGATCATAGACCGATTTGTAATCTTATAAAGGAGTATGATTTAGAGACAAGTGGATTTTCCAACCTAGACACAAGGTGAGTGAAAGAGTGTCGTGTTCAAAAGTGACTCTTCCATGGAATACAGGTTTAGACATATTTCTTTCCCAATTTTTTCCCCCACCATTTCTGGTGAGTACCTCTTTATTTTTACACAAACTTGAGGAGGATAACATATGCTTTAAATCTAATCTCATCCTTCATATGAGTCCCTCAGAGTATGTATAACGAACCCTAGGAAGGAGTGGTTCAGTCTCACATGGGCCTTTCAATGTTTGTTTTATGAGTCCAAAGAAAGAAAACTCAAGGGTTTTTCATGTTTAGAGAGTCTGAAAAACACTTAAAGAGAACTCTCTCAGATCCTTTTTCATAAAGTAGCCTGATGAGACCAAAAAACAGATAAACTATTGCTCAACGGATGTTTTCTTCAAATACTTTAACGAGCGTGAAAAGAACAAGGTCACTTGGCAATATTTTCATGTTTAGAGAGTCTGAAAAGAGCTTGAAGGGAACTCCAATGGGTTCATTTTTCGTATAACCTTCACGAGTCCGAAAAAGTGATAAAAGTATACTTGGTTGCATTCTCATGTATTTGTGATCACGAGAAAGAACAAATAATAAGCTCGGTAACTTATTTTCATGAATTTACGAGCATGAGAAAGAACAAAGACTAAGCTCAGGATTGTTTTCATTTTTATGCAAGCTATAAAACAAAATGAAACTATGCTTGGAATTGGTTTCATTTTTACACAAGCTTGAACCAGAGGAAACTATGCTTGAGGTAAGTGGTTTCATTTTTACACAAGCTTGAACCATAGAAAACTATGCTTGGACTTCCCAACACATTATCCACGAATTCGCATGGTTGGTACTTAGCCCCCAGCTTAAGAAGCTAGTGGCTCAACTTCAGCATGAAGTCTAGAGGCTGAGGAAAATTCCCCCCAAGATTCGTTTCATCCAACTGTAAAGGAGAATGAAATGAAGCTTCAAATACTAGATGAAGGACTTGACTCAAATAGAGAGGGGGGAAACTATTTCATTTTTTAACGAGATTGACACAGAAGCAAGAACTATGCTCGTAACCTATGTTTCATTTTTTAACGAGGTTGCCACAGAGACGAAAAAAGTATCCTTGTAAGTGGTTTCATTTTTTAATGAGCTTGAAATCAGAAAATCATGCTCAAAGACCTCTTTTTCATTTTTTAACGAGGTTTCCTTAGAGACACAAAAAATATCCTTGTTCTCTTCTTGATCATGGATTCCAAGAGGACAATTCTCCAGAAGGACACCATGTCAAGGGACAAAACTTGGTCATGGCTTCCAAGAGGTCTTCATTGGAAGGAAGAAACACACTCTAGAAGGACACCATGTCGAGGGTCGCGACAGGAGTAAAGAGATCAGGCTCTAACAACCCTATCAAAGAGATCACCATGTAAACTACTGGATCTAAGTCATCAGAAGTTGAAGCCATGGGTGACAATGCCACATAATTGACCTGTGGCGGGGGCGATACCGTCTGCATATAAGAACCATTCAGGGAGGAAATCCAGGTGGGGTCAACAAATGAAAGTTGATCAACAGTTACAACTCGTCCATCGTGAGGGAAATATATCACATGAAAAAGAGTAGACACAATAGCTTTCATGGCATAGACATAATCTCACCAAAGGAGTAAATACAAATCCAAGGGGTCTTGGACAACCATGACATAAATAAAGATAGTTTTCCCTCCCAAAGTTACAGGAAATTGAGGAAGGGTCCCTAAAGGTCGACTGGTTCTTCTATTAAAATCTAACAAATTCTGCTTAATCAGGGCAAGCTGAGGAGAACCCAAAGCTTGCCAAGAAAAAGAGGACAAAATGCTAACAGACACACCTTCATCTATCAATGTCTGAGGAACATCCCGACCACAAACTTGCACTATAATCTGGAAAGGAATGTGAGAGGGAAGATGAGGTCCAGTTAACACACCCCAATTAAAAAGGATGGCCTCATTACTTGGAGGGGGTTTCACAGGAGAAGGAGGAAGACCCCCCGACATGACAGAGTCTGTATCAATGATAAAAATGTGCATAGTATCATGTTTACTCTCTAGCAGGAGAGTAGGATCGATCGATGATGAGATCAGATCGACCACATGGGTTGCATTCTCCAAGAGGAGAATGGGGTCGATAGGTGGAAATGGATCGACCACTTGGGTGACACTCTCTAACGGGAGAGTGGTATCGACCAAGGATGGGATCGGATCGACCATTTTAGTTTCACTCTCTGAGGGGAGAGAGGATTGACCGAGGATGGTATCGGATCAACCACTTTGTCAACTGGTTCAATTAAGGACGTGACCAGATTGACGACATGATCAATCGGATTGACCGATGACGGGTCCATAGTGATCATTCCATCAACTACAGGGGGGTTGAGAGAAAACTTACGAAAAGTAGCTGGAAGTTGAGGCTGTGAAACAGTCATGTATTCCAGTAATTTCGAGGCTTTGTCCATACGAGGGAAAAGGTGAGTTAGATGACTCCCTTTTCATAACATACATGGGAACTTGACTCTACTTTTCTTCTTCTCAATGTTATCTTGACTATTTGACGGGAGGTCATCAACATGTTGTTCAAAGACTGATGACATTGGTTGGTCAGGGTGTGTAGACCATACTTCTATAACCTTGGATAGACCATGTAAATCCTTAAGAAGATGGCTACCCTTACAAATCCTGCAAGGGTACTTGGGCTTACGAGTTGTTTAGGTGATCTTGATATCATCAACACTCCAAACATGATTAACAGTAACTGGTTGTTTTCCAACATGTTTGACAGTGGTTGGAAGTTTGGATCCTTACTTATTTTTCTTCTTCTTCTTCTTTCATTTCTTATTCTTCTTATCCACCAAGTTACTATATTGAGATCTTTCACTCAGTGAAGAAGATGAAATGGAAGAAGACCTTGCAAGTGAAGAAGGCTAAGAAGATCTTATTGGTGAAGACGATGAAGGATCAACATGAGGTTGATGTTCTTGGGGGGAAGTGCTTACGACTGAAACACTTACTGCATTTAGGATTACCTAAGTAGAAAACAACCATATTGGTAATCCAATTGTGAGACTCGAAAGGCTCAAAGTAGCGATGTGAGCAGGTCCAATGTTTCCATAAGAAGGAAAAACAAAAGGTTCCCCTGGAGCAGGGGTTCCTTCATTGGTCATTTCGGTAACTGGCGCCATAAAAATAAAGATCCAATCTAGAGTCCACTAGGGGAAAAAAACAACACACATTAAAAATCTAGTAAGAAAACAAGCAAACAAAACCTTCTCACGATGAGCACACTAGTTGGTGGTGAAATCCAATGTCACAGGAACAAAGTAAGAAGGGGCTGAGATAGAGAGGGTGGAAAAATTACGTTTGCGACCTACTTAACGGACTTACACCTTGGTGCAAGCTCCCACACATAATCGTGGGTATACCCTCCAAGGAGCCTGAGTGAGTTTGGCCAACGTCGATTCCAGGTACCGTGAAGACTTTCCTCTCCACAATCACCTCGTGTAAAGAACCTAGAGAGATAGGCCACTAAGGTTACCAATTACTACAGTGATTCATGGGGAAACAGTCGACAGTCTGATCCATGCGCAAAGGCAGGGTATCTAGACCAAAATCAACTCGAAAGGCTTCCACTCATAATTGTGGGTATACCTTCAAGTGACCCCCATAATACGCGCAATATCTACACCAAGACCAACAAAGAAGGGTGAGTAACTCTACCAATATTAATGCAACCTCGTGAATGACCCTTGTGTGAGAAGGGCTTCCCAGGACAAAATGTAGTAAGTGGATTTAACTCTCCCTATCACAAGATATTATGTTTGTTTGCAGCTTTGGAAAGTTATCTTTCACACCTATTCCAAAACACTACAACTAATCTAATGTAGGTTTGCTACCAGAAAATATAAATATGTCGAATCAATTTTTATAAGTGTTTTATTTTATGGTTGTTGTTACTCAATAGGAAAATGGCGTGAACAATGTGGTGTTTTGACCGACTCAAAAGTTATGCAAAGAGATGAAGATGCAATATTTTCATTTCGATGAAAGCTATGCTATGAGAAGGAGAAAACATTTATCATTCCCAGATGCACAATGTCCCAAAATCTTAAAACTCGTCAATATCAATATTCTCAAGAAATGAGAAAAAAAGTCTGTACACCAATGCACGATCCATGCCCTCCCCATGAATCATACAATTCTTCTACTTCAAATGCAAGGATGCCCCCAATCTAATATAAAACAAGAAATTAAATCTTTTTGTTTCAAAAATTTCACTAAAAGCAATAATGAACTTTCTTAAAACAAAGAAACCCAAACTAAAAGTTTTCTTTTAAAGAGAACTATTCAGAAGAAATATGATCTTTCCCTAAAAAATCCTAAAGAAAACACATGCTTTGTAATTGAAAGACACTCAAAGCAAGAGACTAATCCTTCAAAAGCAAACAAAGCAAAGATGGCTAAAATCAACTCAAATAATGTCAAGCAGACTATAAATAGATCAATATAGGCTCCAAAAGTTCAATCCAGTTGATCAAAGAAAAATTGGGCATCAAAAGATAACAAGACCCAATCCAAAAAAATTTACAAACAAGTTCGCAGCCTAGTAGTGAGGTGCAGTGCGAAAATTAGGCATTTTCACAGTCTAGACACAGGTAGGGTGCGAGAAGGTCGCACTGGACTGAACAGTAGGGTGTGAAAATCAAGGGTTTTTGCAGGCTGTATACAGGTAAAGTACAGGAATGTCTGTAATCAAAATGAATTTGGAAAAAGGACAAAGAGTCTAAGTGAACTTTCAGATCCAGAGAGTCTGGATGGATCTCCCATAGACTCAGAGACCAGAAAACAAGCAATCAAAGCAAGGGAAACTAGACTAACTAGGAAACAATCCATTCCCCAGTGGAGTCAATAATTTTGTTATTGGATAAATCAATAGGTGAGGACACTAACTAATCTCCCTAGATCCACCTAGATCTAGAACAAAACACACTGGAACATGATGCTTTCCTTAAGTTTTAAATATTGAATTTACTAACTAAAGAGGGATAGGTGACATATCATTTAAATGTCACTTCCTCTTGCTATCACCATCCTAACTCCGTTCCAACACTCATACAATGATGATCCTCCAAAAGAATGCAACCGACCAAAGTGATAGTAATAGTATAAACTTAATATAAACCTATGCATGTGATCAAGGAATCATACAATAAAACACAACAAGCTTTATAGGAAAGAATTATATTATTGTATCATATTAAATGTGAAAGAGAGATTACAACCATGGACTTGATGTTGTAAGGTCCCTTCCAACTGTCCTTCATTCCCCACACACTTCCACTCCAAGAATTCTAAGAGCATCGATCTGATAATATTCACAATCTATCTTGACAAAATGGCTCATCTAGCCAAGCTAACAATCTCCAAATCTCAATCCAATCCAAGCTCCAAAATCAAAAGCTCCAAAGCTAACTTTCTCCATGAGAGCTCCTCTCCTTTTATAAGTTGAAGAGGATAAGGTGAGGAGGTTAGGATGATCCCACTAAATCATGAAAGTGAGTAAGATCCAAAACATTCGAATGCCACCTCACCATGGAAGTTTCTCCTTTTAGAAGCATCGAGAAGATGCTCATTTTTCCCACATATGAACATTCTCGCACCCTGCTTATAGAGCAACTTGCGAACCTATTGCAACCCATTTATGGTGCATCCTGTGAGAATCAGGCATTCTTGCACCCTGCCTATATAGAAACCTGCGAACATCCTCTTTAATAGGGTTTTTACAAAGGAGAATGCAACTTCTTTTTGCAGGAAAAGTTCTTCTCTCTTCTTTCTTCAGGAACTCAGGCCACTGAACCCTCTGAAGGCAAAATATAGGTTTACATCATTAATGGTCATAGGGATGATGAAAATAATGTGTAAAACATATACATAATCACTCCCTAGAAGCATCTTGAAATCTAATGGGCCTTACACCACTATAACATCAACATAGACAATATTCCCACCTAATGAGATAGGCAACTGAGGAAGAACCCCCAAATATTCACTATGATGTCTGTCGAAAGACAACAACTCATGTGATGCAGACACAAGCTCGGGAGAACGCAAGACTTTCCAAACCAAGGAGGATATAATACCTGCAAAGGCTCCTTCATCCACAATACATCGATAAATGTTTGTTGAATTAAATTCAACCCTTATTTGAAACGGTGCAGAGGAAGTAAGGCGAGTCTCAACAAGGTCATTCCAATCAAAGGAAACCATCCTAGGGATTGGAGGGGGTGTGCTCAGAATGAGCAGAATGCCCCCTTGTTTTGAAAATACTGAAATGGAAATGCTAAAAATATAGTCAGTAGACACGTCACTCCCCAAAAGAAGAGTAGGGTCATCCAATGATTACATCGGCATGACCACTTTCACAACCAATGGTTGAATAGGATGTAGCACTACATGGTCTAAAGGTACCTCACCCCCCAAAGGAGGAGTGGGATTAGACGATGACTGCATCGGCATGACCACTTTCACATCCAATGGTTGAATAGGCTGCAAGACTACATGTTCTAAAGGTACCTCACCCCCCAAAAGAGGAGTGGGATCGGTCGATGATTGTATCGGCATGACCACTTTCGTAACCAATGGTTAAATAGGCTATGAGAATACATGGTCTAAAGGCACCTCACCCCCCAAAAGAGGAGTGGGATCGGCCAATGACTGCATCGGCATGACCACCTTGGCAACCAATGGCTGAATAGGTTGTGAGGAAACCTCATAAGACTCAGAATCAGAAGATCTTGTAGACAGGGACCAGAATATTTGTACCTCTGGAATGCCAGGGAATAGATGAGTAAGGTGATCTCCCTTGCAAATATTACAAGGGAACATAGGTTTACATCCTATCTGTCTAGGTTTCTCAACAGAATCAATGCCCCCAACATGACTGGTCGTGGCTGGTTGCACATCTCTAACGTGACTTGCAGAGGTTGGTGATGAGTCGTTAACATGACTCACAGAGGCTACAAAACTATT
The DNA here is from genome assembly GCA_009831015.1 of Picea engelmannii. Taxonomy (NCBI): domain Eukaryota; kingdom Viridiplantae; phylum Streptophyta; class Pinopsida; order Pinales; family Pinaceae; genus Picea; species Picea engelmannii. Next base: position 253,916 of record ML788645.1, read on the forward strand.
TCCAGTATTACTATCAGTGACTGGAATTGTTTCCCGAGCATGACTTGTAGAGGGTGGGTTCTTTCCCCCAGCATAACTTACAGAGGTTGGGTGTTGGTCTTCAATGTGACTTGCAGAGGTTGTAGACCTATCTCCAACATGACTCGCAGAGGTTGGTGATTTCTTCTTCTTATTCTTCCTCTTTCTATTTCGTTTAGACTGTCGGTTACTAGTAACTGTACTTTCACCAGAGGCCGGAGAAGGAGGAGGAGAAGACTTTGCTGACGAAGAAACATCAACAGGGTGCCCATGACTTAAGGTGATTAACTGAGAAGTGTCAAGAGAATTTGGGACATTTGGAATGGTACCCAACCAAACCGATAGTCCCACATTCAACCCAACAATGTACAAAGTGGCCATCAAAGGGACACCAACGTTTCCGAAAAAGGGAAAATCACAAGAATCCCCTTGTGAAGGGGCTCCTTGGTTGGTATCACTGAGAAATTTATCCATGAATATCTTATGCATAGGTTATCCCCTTGTGGGATCGTTCAAGTCCATAAAATTCTCACACACTGACTCTGGTGAACCAGTGTTATAAAAACAATGCCTATATAGAGGTGGCTTCATGTTTCTAAGCGGAAGACCAAAAATTCCTCACGCCCGATGGAGTGGATGGTCTACCAGCCTAGGTCAGAGACCCAAAGAAATAACTAACTAACTCACTATGTAAAACTAGGGAGAAGAGAGCACACACTAAAAGTTCCTAAAGGAAAATCAAGCAAACGACTAACTAGTTGGAATAACAGTTACACCAGCCAACACTAGAGCAACTTACCGGTGCAAGCGCAACTTGAATATAGAAGAACCCTCCAGGTATACTCTAAAAAGAGTGTCTCGATGTCTACCCTAGGTACTACGGTATACCCCTGCAGTCACCTGTTTAACTCCCTAAAATAAAGGAAACTAGGTTGCCAGCGTGCGAACAATCACCAGGCGAGTATAGTCGACATTCGGGTAGATCACAATGAGTAGGGTATCAAGCCCAAAACCTATCAAGGGTATCGAAAGAAAGTGTTATGGAAGATGACTAAGGAACTCGAACGAATTCAAGACCCACAAAGCTCCGCGGTAAATGCGATCAACAAAATCCCAAGATAAGCCCTCTATATGTGTTCTCCACTACGCTTGGTCCGGCTTTGGAGGGGTTATCTCCTCTACCTTTCCACACGTGACCTCATGTTTAGCCCCCGTGTTAGAGGGGGGTCCCGGATAAATTCCATTTTACTGGACTTCTACACTCCCTAACTCAGACTCGTATGTTTTATTTAACGGCCTTGAAGAGTTTCCTCTTCAACCTAATTCAAGGCCCTAACCCTAAACTAGTTGGTTGACCCTACAAACATAAAAGTCTACTTATTTTTAATTAGCATTCTTTTTGAGTCTTGATTTACTCAAAAGGGGTACGATAGTGCAACTGATGTTGTTAAGAATCTTGTGAAAAATTATGAAACGTACATGAACACTAGCAAAGAATGATTATATTTCTTATTTTTCTTTTGAAATGCTTTTAAAATTAGAAGAAAACACAACGATATGCTAATTTTATTTTCTTTTTCAAATAACAATGCAAAGAAAATGCCAGGAAAGAAAGAGATCTAACAAACAAAGTTTTTTTTTTTTTATATTTTCCTCCAATCAAATCAGAAATAACAAAGGATTCTAACAAAAACCGATTAATACATGATTCTAAGATTCTAATAGAAACTGATGATTTTTTTTTTAAAATGAAAATCATTTTCTTAATATTTCAAGCTAAAAAATAAGTTAAAAAAGCTAGGAAACACAAGAAATATTTTTTTTCTTTTTTTTTAAAGACAAGCAAACTGACATCAAACCTAGGCTATAGACTACTATAATAGAAACTAGGACTAGATCAAGAAAACCCCTGAGAAGTATGACTTCTGGCAGGGAAGAGGATAATTGCCTCTTCTTTAAAAAAGATTTTCTCAATACAGGCACGCTACTATCACATCAACAACCAGTGTATGTATGCCGATTGTGAAAGGGTAGGGTGTGTATGCATGCATGCAGACCCACTACAGGTCGCGTGCACCTCTGAAACTCCTCAAAAAAATGAAAAACAAGCAATCAAGCACAGGCAGGGAGTACTGGTATTGAAAACTAGAATCCCTTGAAGACACAGAAACTTACTTTGATAGAAAAAGATGCAAGGAAAAATATAATATGAGGTCATACCTAGGCTACAAACTGCAACAAAAAAGACCAGAACTAGATCCAAAAAACCCCTGAGAAGGATCACTTCTGACAGGGAAGAGGATGACTGGCTCTCTTTAAAAAAAAAACTTTGGACTCAGACACGCTATTGATCCTTCAGCAGCCAGCGTATGTACGTAGGCTGTGTGAAGTTAGGGCACGTGTATACATGTGCAAGCCTTCTACAGGTTGTGTATGCCTCTATAGCTTCCTGGAAAACAAAAAATAGTCAAGCGAAGAAAGCAGGGAGTACTGGTATGGAAGACCAAAATTCCTACTAGCTCAGACTCTTGCAGAAAATCAGAAACAAAGTTAATAAAACCAATTTAAAAAACCCAAAAAGTATCCCCCAAAACCCTAGAGATCTCCCCAGTATGGTCGACAATTCTGTTGTGGGTGGGAAATCCCTCCTATAGACTAGCATTAAAGGTTTTAACATGCATGCAAAAATCACCTAAAGTCTCTTACTTCTTACCAACATCCCAATCATAAACCCAATTATTTATATGCAAATACAAGGTTAAAGAGATCAAGTTATTGTACCTTAGTTTCCATGTTTGATGTCGATCCCTTTAACGTTTGGTCACTCCTTGACTACAACTCTCCTCCCAATGCTGACTTGGATTCATAAAAGACAAACGAAGAACTCCACATGCATATGATCTATAAACTAATGGGTTAGAGATTCTATAAAAATATAATCAAATTTAAATATTGACAATCTCATATGGCGGGACGGGAAAATTACTTCTTTTATTAATCTCACAAGAGTAACCTTACAATAGTGAGATTAGCCACTGCTCCTTGAATCTGGTCCTAGGCTCCTCTTCAACTGTGCTCCAACTACTTCTATATATGCTTCTATTCACACAATAGTTGCAAAAGGTTAGGGCAATAGGAATGCTAAATCGGGTATAGTTTCTTTGCTATGATTTTCTTCCTTTCAAATGGGACCCCTACCCCTTCTTTTATAGGCTAGAAAGGGCTAGATATTTGGTCAAGTGACCAGTTATGGGTGGTCAAATGGTTTAGTTAACTTACCCAAAATTGTGTGTTCCATCTGCAACTTTCCTTTTTTCATGATTTTTATGTATACACGGGTTGTAGTGGGTCAGCCAACGTACACACACATGCAGTAGTGGAGCAGGGTGTGTATGCCTTCAAAAAGGGTGTTTTTTAAGAAATTTTTCAGTAGTGGCTTGGCAAAGAAGGAAAATGAGATGGCCTGATGTCAGGTAAGCATGTCTGGTGAAATTTAGGGTTATAACATCCGTAGATCATCGCGATCATTGCAACGATGCAACTATGCACCCGTGCATCCATCGCCCCAATCCTCACAACTGAGCCTGACATAAAATCCTCCCTCGAATAGTACATCCTGGCTAAATCTGCCAAGTGTGCCTCCCTTGGAAATTGGGGATCAACAGGTAGGGATATCCCTAAAAAAGGGAACCCGGTCAGGAAATATACTTCCTCCATCAGAGAGAATGTCAACTAATCCCCCCACACAATGAAGCACTGCAACTCAGTGCTCCACATAGAAATCAAAAACTGCAACGGGTACTCATGTGCCCATAGCAGTGAGCAATCGAAAAAATTCAGCAACCCACAGGATACCAAAGGTTCCCAAACACCCGACTCATCATCCCTCACTGCCTCCCTGAGGCGCGCCCAATCCCTCTCCCTCCAGTGGAATGGCATCTTGAATTGATCACCTGCATTCACACAAACAACATTTGATCAACCATCACAATTCATAGAACAAAAAAATTTCAAAAACCCCTGCTTTGCCTCATGTACATGGTTTTCACCCCCCACAGTCATGCACATATGCGCACTTGTTCTTCACACAATGGCGCATCAATGTGCAGTTGATGAATAAATTGGTGCTCATATGTCACACCCACAGGTGCACATTCATGCGCACCTGTTCGTTACACAGTTGTGCACTAGTGCACAGTTGTACTTCAAACAGGTGTGCATACAATGCACTCCTGTTTCACTCACTCACATTCCCCCATTCATGACTATCGTCTCTATAGCCATGCACCATAGCATTGGTATCCTTTGATCGCTTGTGCACTAGGGGGCCCACACTAACAAAATCCCACAATATGACCCTCCATATGAACCTTCCTAGAAAAGAAACCCTAACTACTATGCAGGAGGATGAGACCACTAACCTAGCTCTCACTAATCCTAGATCGGCTGGATTGAACTCCCAAAATCTCCAAATCTCCTCTAAAAACCTCTCATCAACTCACTATTGTAGCAGGTACAAATGAGGTGGCAATGTGGGCCCTACAAATATATATAGTCCCTTTTGCCAAATTTCCATGCTCCATTATAGGAGCTCAGAGAATCTGTTTTATGATTCGTCTTCATCCACAAGATCAGGATCTCGCCACCTACATAGTCACATTCTCTGATTCACCATCCATCCTCGTCCCCAGAGGATAATGTTTCTCACATCATGCCCAGGTATCCATGCTCATGTTAAAAATTATCGAATAACTATTATATGTTCTCTATCTTTAGATATTATTCACGTTGAGTATTCGGTTTTCATGTGTGCAGGTACTCGGTCATCACTCACCAGCACAACCCCTTCAGGTATATGATCAACACTGGCATGTAATAATTACCTCTGAATCTCAATTGCATATCCCAGTCACACCCTCCGACATTTTCCTATAGGATCCCCCCATCTGGCTCTGCAGTACTCTCACCTATGTTTCATTTTAAGTACTATCACCCTGTAGCACTCTCCCGTACATGAGTCATCCCATTCATAGTCCCCTTTTTTCACTTTGACACTCATGATGCTTTCACCCCCTAGGGATGGGAGTCCTAATAGTCTTACGCATGTTCAAGAATCAGCCACATACTCCTTCTCCTCATTTTTATATCTTTCCCAATGGACTCCTAGGATATCTCCTCTCGGTTCTAATTTGACTACACCTTCGTAGTATCATTAACCCTCCATTTCATCCACAATCATTTTTCCCATCTGCAGATTTCCCTCCATTCATTTTCCTCATACAAAAACCCACCTATGGTCCCCCGACCCTCCACCAGTTCTCCTTGCAACGTGCGCCCTCACAGGCCAAGCCATCTTACACTGGAACACCCATTTTTGTATCTGCACACTTATCCCAAATTATTCTTTATTCATTTGGTAATTGTACAAAGCCTTTCTTTCCAAAATTTACATATCTTTTTGTTGTCTCCTTTAGCAACCTTATTTTCTGGCAAAGCAACCCCTATCACCCTTGGTCAGGGAATTCATTACCTTGTAATATTTTTGACATCGTCCATAAACCCTAAGTATCCCATAGTCCATGTACCTCCGATCTCTGAGTTTGTCCACTTTGTCATGCCTCTGGAACAATTTAACCCATGTCTAGTCATCCCCCTGACGCTAGATTCAATTTCACTGTTGCTTCCACTCGTACTTCACATATATCCCCAACCAAGGGAAGTCCTAAGTCTCACCACCTCTTGACTTCATCCATGTTGCTCATCAGTTCATGATCTCATCCATTCAATTTCATGAAGCCCTTTTCTTCTTGGAGTCGTGTCTCCCTTTCCGTCGACATCAACACAGTTTCCAAAAGGGCGACAATATCTTGAATGTCATTACCTTTACAATGAGGAGTCTCGGATGGCACAGAGAGAACCATTGTTGCTCTCTTATTTCATTGACCCCCATGATATTTGACTTAAATACAATCTCATGTTACGGTGGGTCTTACTTTGTGACTATTGTAGTTGTTTATACTAGTCGAAGACCTCTGAAATATGTTGGGCCATCAATTCCTGTGAGTCACCGGCACTTCTTACAGGTGTCATTGCCTCTTTTAAGAGTATGTTCACCATCAAAATAATCATCTGCCATTATCAAACCACCCCAGAGGGTGCTGCAGTTATCTACATCAACATATAGCTTAAGTTATTGTCTTACATATTTTGAGTTACATGACACGAGCATGGGGCATGCCCACCTTGTTTGTATACAGTTTTTATTTTCCCACACCTAGAGAAAGGTTTGGGTCCCCCAGTTTCCCCTCTCTCTCCATCAGATCTCTCTTGCAGTTCCTCACAACACTCTTTATTACAATGGTACTCTCAGTAGAAGAAACATTTATGTATTTCGACTATACGTATGCTCCTAGCCTCACACATTAGGGGGCATCTGTTATCACTGAAATTCCGTCTGCAAATGGTTACAGGAATATAGCATCTCCAAACACCTATCAGTTCATTCATAACCCCAAAAATGCATTTCCAAAGGGCACAAACTATACATCTGGTTAAAAAATTAACATGCATAGAAGCACTACAGAAAGTGCGTGCACATGCACAGGTCATAAATGTCATAAAAGAACACATGCGCCCGACGCATGACTGTGTACGCAAAAATATGCCCACACCTACGAACAACACATTTATGGTTCTTGTTGGCCCCTCACCCACTTCTGGTTCAACTCCCAAGTCGATTTGACGCTCAAATCCAAGATGAATCCGAGTGGGGGGTTGGTCAAAGACCTAAGGGTGCCCTAAAGGGCCCCTTGTTCACACTAAAGACCGGTTGGATAATGCCACAAATATTTTCAATAACAATAGGCCATGGGTGCACTATGAATTCAATAATATCATTGTATTGTTATTTTGCCTCTATTCTCCTACAAGGAACTTCTTTCCTTCTTGGAGCATACTAGCATCATTTCATTAAGTTATTCACCTCACCTCTTGAGGGAATAAGCTTGGATTTCTTCACCATTTCCTTTCTAGTTTTCTATTTGTAAGAAGATCTCTCACATAGGGGACTCAAGATCCATCCCTTGGAAGAAGAGCAGATCCATAATTCCCCCTTTTTATTTGGTGTTTTCCCACTAATATAATCTCTCCATTGGTGGCATGAATATTGGTCAATTGTTTGATTAATTTTGGTTATAATTTTCCTATGCATTGTAGTTTTGTTTCTATAGTTGTTCTTAGCTTAGTTGTTTGTTTGTTTCATGTGATTGAGTCATTTGAATCATACACTAACTTATTTCATGTTCAGCTGACCCAACCAGACTTGCAAGTGTCCCTCTTTTTCTCATTCAAGTGGTGAAACAGATACAACAATCATCACGAGATTTTATCCTCCCTTGGAATTTCACCATTATTTAATTCACATTCCTTCTTAAATTCACCTCAGATGTCATTGCTTGCCTCAGATAAAAATCACTTTATTTGATGTAACAAATGAACTCCTAGGTGCCTTATTTATACTAGATTTGGAACCTTTTTAGGGTTGACTTGACCCAAATAAAATTCAATTTAATTTTTTAATGATTATTCCATTGAGGATGACTTTACCAAAAATATCCTTCATATTTATATTAATATTCATTGCAATGGGGACGACTTGTAACTTCTTGTTTGCAACAACATTTCTTCTTTTAATTAATTTGGGGATAGCTTGTCACTTCTTGTTACAACTATTTAGGGCTTCTCAAGCATACTTCAGGGCTTCCATATTCAAGAGGGCACAACTCTTCAACCATGAGGAACCACGTGGTGTACCACCTACCATTGGAAACACCATTATGAGGAATATCCATCTATAATATTTTTTAATGCATTAGTAGAGTCCATCATCCTATTTTTCCTCAAACAACTTTGGGCTTCATGACCACATCTTTGGGATTCTTTTAGACTTCTTCAAAGTTTCTTTCCCTAAGGGCCATTCTTAAATCTATGCCATAAAGGGACCGCTTTGGATACTTCTTCAAATACACCTATCACTTTTAGATTCTTCCAAACTTTCTTCAGGGTTTGTTCTAGGGTTGACCATGGTTGACATCAATGAAAACCAACTATACAACAATATCCCCCTTTGGAATTGATGGAAACACTCCTACTCCACTTGTGACCAATGCTCCCAATGTTTCTCTTCCCCTTTGACATCAATGGAAAAGGGTAACTCTCTTTGGGGCTTCTCCCCCTATCTTCATGCTTCTAATATTTATCTTCTGATCTTCCTCTTCCCTTTTTATATCAATAGAAAAGAGTGGCTCCCAATGAAAATATAAATTTTATTTACAATCTCTCTCGATCTTCATGTGATCCCCATGTCCTTATGCCCTTGATACTTCTCTTCGGTTTTTTTTCCTTTTCTTCTCCTTTGAAATTAAGGGTAACTTCTTCTGATGATTCCTCTCCACCTGTATGCTTTTGCAAGATGTTATGTATATCAATGTGGGGCTTCCTGTATATGATTTATTTCCTCTCCTTTGGTTATTTTTGTCCATTGGTGCTTCATGTTACTGTAATCTAGTGATTTATATGAAAATATTTCCTCTCCTTTGGTAAACCAGAAGGAAACACAACACACATAGTGTATTGTGCAGTCTCACCCAAGATAGTTCTATGGGTGAATGCAATGCTCAAGTTATTGCAGTATGGGAATGAGTGGGGATATGGGATTGTACTCTGTGATATTCACTTATTCCATCTAATTTCCATCTATATTAAACATTTTGTCATTCTTTATTCATGGATGTAAATCAACATATTTAACTACCTCATCAATACATTCATCTAAGATTTAATCATTTACAACAAATACATAAACCATAAGAAATTCACATAACACATGATCTACCATGGTTCACCCCCTCCTGGGCTACATCCACAAATATTTGGCAGCTTAGGCTCTTTTATTATGGTTCTATAATATATATCACCTTACGCACTACAGTCTCTAATATTAAAATCTAAACAGGCTCCACGATCACTGTGAGGCTAACTAGATTGCACCAGGATCCTCATCTTTCGATCTAACCCTCGGGATCAAGTTTCTTTCCTCTCCTACAACTCAACAACTTACATAATTTGTTTCAGATCTTACAATAGTTTCCTTCTTCGAACATTACAAAACTTTGCCACACTTCTCTCTATCGCTCTCTCTCGACTTAGAATTCCCAGGTACTTATTTATACCAATTCTCAGATCAATATTTGTTACATTCTTTTACAAAATACCTAACCCTAATTTGGTTAGGTATCCATACATGCATGACTTGCATGATTTCCTCACATCTGTTTCTTTTCCTTCTAGTTGTACTTTCTCATTCTAGTTTTTTCCCTAAAACATAACATCTCCTTAAAATAGACCTACACCCAACAGGCCCCCAAAACTGACATGTGGCTTGTCCCGAGCCACCTAAGTGTTATGCACTCCCTAAAAAACCTCTGCTAGGCTATGGAACTTGTGTGTAAGTTCCCTTCCTTTGGCTTGGATGTGCACATATTTTTTTGTTAGAGCCTCTAGTGCTTGCGTCGTGACCTCCTGTTGCATGATTATTGCGCACTCTACTTGTGCTTGCACAATGTTCTTCTTTTACTCCTCCAACTATGCAATAATGTCTGCTATTAGCTCTTGGAGAGGTTCCATTTGGGCATGTCGTTCCTGCTTTTGCATCTACACCACCTTTATCTCTGCCTACAAATTTTTGATATCATGCGTCCCTTTTAGTTTCTCAGTGATGCTCATTGTCTTTTGCCTCTACTTGAGATCCTATATTTTTGTGCTTATTCTCTCTTTCTCCTGGTCCCACTGCTGGACCTTATCATCTTCCTTCAATGCTATCAAAATTTTCACTTCTTTCTCAAACAATTATGCTACTGTATTGACTTTCTTCTCCATCTCTGCTAGATGGAGTGCAGCTTTTGTTTTTCTCTTCTCTCGGACCTCAGGCAGGGTCGTGGGATTGAGCTTCTCTTTTAGCTCCTCAATATCTTTCCTGTATTAGTCAATTGTCTGCACAATGAGGTTGATATTCTCCTTTGCGCTACTCTCTGTTTCCTACACATTGTTTGGGATTCAACTATATGATGCATTCAGTCACTTCTCTATCCTTTCTGCGTGTTCCTTTTCTTCCTTGGTTTCGAGCTTGACCTACTCAACCACCAATTATAACACTTCCTTGTCATTCTTTGTATGTTTCAAGTCTGTTGAATATTTTCATGCATGTGACTTCACCTCCTACGTGACACTGAATTGAAGCTTGTACAATGCCTTGGTTGGTATCCTTTCTAGTACCAACTCTACTTGTGTCATATCCTTCACTTTTGTCTAGGCTATCTTTTCATCCATCTCCAACATGTTAGGTTTAACTGTGAAGGTAGGGCTTTCCTGTGCTATATTTTGGATCATTTTGTGCATCCCTTTCCTCTACTTATGTTCCTACTAGGACTGAATATATCCTTCTTCTAGGTCTGTGCACTCCTCTGATTTGTTCTAAGACCCGCCTTATATCAACCAGCTCATCCTGAATTTGGCCTCTTTGGTGTTGGGAATCTTCGAACTCCTCAGCTACATATGCATGCACTTTTTTGGCCATGAGGTCGGCGTCATCCTTGGTGATCATATATTCTGGTGGTTGCTTATGTGCCTTGGACTTCTTGCGTGAACCCCTTGTCTGTATGATTTACCTCTTGGGTTGTGTTGTTTCCCGTGGGGTTGTTGTCGAGGGGGTTTCTTATGTTATTGTATCCCCCATTCCTTTTTCTCTTACTGCTGGGGAAACTTCCTTTTTTCCTTCGTGTGCATATTTATTTGGCGCACTCCCCTTCTTCTATTGCACCAACTTCTGAGATGGTTTCAGATTTTTGGGTGAAACTTTGTCTCCTACATGTGTCTTGGTTGACCCCGTGTCTACCTCTGTACCCTTAGGAACTTCTTAAGTTAAGACTGGGATGTGTCATTCATCATTCCAATATATCATAGACATTTATATGTATCCTTATATGAAGAAGTACCTTAATTGTAGCCACTCATTTCCCAGATCCATGCATGCTTGGATCCACATATTGTGCCTTGTTTCTTTGAAGTTGGCTATGTCCACAAACTGCGTGACCACGTATGGACTAATTCTCCAAGAGTTTGCAATGCTCCCTTTTATTTCATTGAAGTACATGGAAAATGTGCCTTTGTTGGCACTTATATGCTTGGGGTCGGATTTTCTCCCCAACGATGTGTACCACGTTGCATGAAAACAACCCATGCGGTCACAAAAATGAGAGTATGGGGGCTCCTTCCATCCCATCAGTCGAATCAACATGAGTAGCCATGAGTAGTGGAACTCTATCCTGAAGTCCTGCATGTATTTTCATTCATCAAGAAATAAATTTAACAAATAGGGGGCCCATCTGAGCAAAGTGCCATTAGCGCACTACACTACAGTTGCGACAACCCCAACAGGGACTTCCTCCTTGTGGAATTTCCTAAGAATTTTTCAAGCCAGGAGTTTGGTGGCCATCCTCCTCACTGGGTCACTAATCCTTTTAATGATGATCATGTGCGAGCCCCTCTTGGTACCATATAATTTCTTCATCTCCTTAGCCAAGGATTTTTCCTTTGATTTGTCATCAAGGTACTACACGGGGTTATCACCCCTTGATGGAAGACCTGTTATGAGTTTTATAATCTCTACGTCTATTGATACGGGTTGTTACAAGCATAGGAATCCTCCAAGGAGGACCTCCATCAACTGCATGACACAATTGTTTGCCTCTTTGCCCTTTCCAAAATGGGGAATCACAAGCAGGTTTAGAATCCCTGTGTTGGCTAGGCCAACTTCCCATGGATTTGGTTGTAATATTGGGTCTCCAAAGGGGCATGTCCCTATGTTTTCCAAGTACACCTTCTATACAAAATCGGGAAATTTTCCAGCATCGTCCATGTCATGGTCTGAGTATTTCAATTACTCCATGCATCCCAAGAGTGTTGGTGTGGTTTTCACTCCTTCTGGAATGTGCATAAGTACGATAGCTAGATCAGGATGTCTATGCGGGGACCACGCCATAGGTTTTTTCCCTTTCCTCCTGGTTGTTGGCTTGAGGTCCCCGCCTCCATATGTCTCCTTTCTGCATCAAATTCTGGCTCATTGGTAATGTCTTCCACCAGACCCTCCTGCTGCTACACAGATCCTGCTCTGTGTGGTTTCTTTGTTGTAGCCTCCATGTGCATAGTGGCTTCGCCATTTGTTTGTTGGTATCCTTCGGTCGTCACAGTTTTATGTGGGTTTCCTGCATCATTTGCATTATGAACCTACGTTATTTCCTGCAGATCGATGTCCATGGTTGTTGTTGTTAAGGCTTGTGTTTCTTCCTCCACTGCTGTAGGGATTGTTGGTTCTTCATGCGGTGAGGGAAATGCGTCGATATCAAAAAATTCCCCCCTCTGTGTGGTTTCTGGCTTGACCTCACTGGTTTCCTAAGGCCCTTTGACCTTGTTGTGGGTTTTCCTGACTACCTGGATTGGTGCACCCATATTTGGTGGTGCCATCATGGTTACTGGTTGGTTTTCTCTGAATGTCTTCGACTGGTCTGCATTGTGAATTCATCTATTCTCCTTTTCTATGTATGCTCTCTATCTCTTCAATTTCGGAATTTCACAATAAGTTATGATTTTCCTGTGTTCCCCTTTATATAGATCATGTCATGAATGTTTTGAAGCTTCTCGAAGAAGCTTCCCGGGTTGCGATAAATGCGATAAATTTGTTTGCGTGCGTTCCATTAAATTTCATAAATGTCACTTGTTGGCATCTTTTTTTCGTAACCGTCATTTTTCATATCGCCACTTTTTCTGACTGTAACCGCCATTTTTCATAATTATGCCTTTTCTGATTGTACCGGCCATTTTTTATATTTCTTATTTTTTTGACCATTGGTCCTTTTCCCATCATGTTGAGCATCTCAAGTGCACAACGTAATTCTTGTGTATCCTTTCCTTAGTGCACAGTGTATCACCCACACATTACATGTGTACATTCCTTTTTTTTGTCATGCTGAGTCCCCCCCCTCCCTTTTTTTTTTACTTCTACTTTAATCTACTATGTACATATTTTCGTATTGCGTTGTAACCTTTCAAGTGCTCGGAGCTCGATTGCCCCTATACAGTTTCAGTTGAATCGCATTGATCATTCCTTTCATCTCTGCTCTTGTGAGATACTTTAGTTGTACAACTCCCTCGTCTGTGACAATGTTTACTTCATAGGGCCCTAACCAATGCATTATGAACTTTCTAGGATGTTGAAAAAACTCACTGCCATAGAGTAAGACTAGGTCTCATTTCTTGAAATCCTTCCTCTTGATATGTTTGTCATGCCAAGATTTATCTCTTTCTTTATGTACCTCCTGATGAAATCCTGCTAGAATCCTATGAAATCCTGCTAGAATCTTATGCTCCTCCATTTGCATGAGATGGTTTAGCCTTTATTTTACTGCGCCTCATTCTGGCATGTTGGTAATTGTTGCGACGTGTAGACTGGGTACCAGAAATTCTAATGGTATTACTGCTTCCTGTCCATACACCAACCTGAATGGTATATGTCATGTCAAATTTTTGCATGTAGTCTTGTATGCCCATAATACTACTAGTATCTTCAAATCCCAATCATCCTTGTTGACACTATAAATCTTAGTTAGGGCATTATCTAGGATATTTTTGAAGGCTTCCACTATTCCATTTGCTTAAGGATGGTATGGTGTACTCTTTTGATGATAGAATTCAAACTCCTTAGTCATAGTCTTGATAGTACTATTGATAAAGTGAGTGCCTTGATCACTCATCAAAATCCTTGGATAGCCAAATCTAGTGATCACTTTCTCAAAACAATAAGTGTGTTGTTGTCTTTGCATTGTAATCTTTGACTGGTGTTTTTTCTTTCCATCTCGTTTAGTATTCTATCACAATAATGGTATAACTTGCACCTGACCTCTTTGTTGGTGGGTTAATTGGTCCCACAAAGTCTATTTCCGATTTTTTGAATACTTGCAAGGTTACTTGTGGTATTGGGGGCATCTCATCCCTTATGTTAGTTTTACCAACCCTCTGACAGACATCACATATCTAGAAATAGTTCTTAACATCTCTATTAAATGTTGGCCACCATAGGCCTATGTGCAATACCTTCTGTGTGATATATTTTCCTGCATGATGTCCCCCATCTATTCCTTCATGAGTTTCTACCAAAATTATGGGCCTTTCATGTTATAAGACACACCTTCTCAATATGTTGTCTTCTCCCATCTTATATAAGTGCCCAACAATCAATTGATAGTCTACAGCTTTGAAAACCATATTTTTATTCTGGGCATTGTTAAACTCTTGTGGTGCAGTCCCTGCACTCAAGTATTCATTGATATCAGTGAAATATTCATCAGCTACTTTGACTGAAAATAATTGTGCATTAGGGAAGTTGTCTTCCAAGTTGGTAGGTTCTTATCCATTGGTTACCCTTGAAAAATGATCTGGTCCTGCATTCAGCTTCCCTGGTTTGACTATCACTTCAAAATCGAATTCCTAAAATAACAATATCCATATACAAATCCTCCCCCCCAACACTAGCTTGTTGACTAGGTATTTGAGGGATAAATGATCTGTGAACATCTTAAAGTGTTTACCCAGTACATAATGTATGAACTTATGAAGTGCATAGACCATAGCTAGCCATTCCCTTTCTTTACTATTGTAGTTCTTCTCTGATATGACAATTTTTTTCTAGCAAATGCTATCGAATGATCCAATTCGCCTGCTCCTGGATGCGCCAGAATGGCTCCAAGTGTTATCGTTGATGCATCTACATGCACATGGAATGTCTTTTCCCAATATGGGAATACTAGAATCGATGTTGTGACCATTTTTTCCTTTGGGGTGTCGAAACCTTACTGACAGTCCTCATTCCACTCAAACTTAATATCTTTCTTTAATAGTTTCTCCATTGGTGCAATGATCTGTGCATATCCTTTTATAAAATTTATGTAGTAGCATGTGTGTTCCAATGTTGCTCTCAACTGGCACACTGATTTTGGTGGTGCTAAATTGACAATCACTGAAATCTTGGCCGGATCTAATAGAAAACCTTGTTTTCACACCATGTGTCCCAACAATATTCCAAAAGGTGTCCCAAATATGCACTTCTTTATATTCAATGATATATGACACTGTCTACATCTTTGCAACATCAGACTTAACACTTAGACGTGGTATTTTAACATGATATATATGGTCCAATCATCCAGTTACACTTCTAATAACTGATGTATAAACTCCTTAAAAGTAGCTATTACTACCCTTGAAAATATGGCTGGTGGATTCTTCATCCCAAAAGACATGATTGTGTACTGGTAGGATCCCCATTCCATGGAAAAACTAGTCTTGTACCTATCTTCTGGAGCTATCTTGATCTGATTGTAACCTGAGAATCCATCTGCAAATGAGTATGCTTCGTGGCCTCCTACATTCTCTAAGATATCATCTGTGAAAGGGGTAGGAAAAGGATTATGTAAGAAAGCATCATTTAGTTTTATCAAGTCTACATAAATGCTTATCCCCCCTTGTTTATTTTCTTGCACTACCATAGGGCTTATCCATTCATATTCCTCTAGTGGTTTTGTTGTAACCTAGGTCTACACCCCTGCCTCTCCTCTCTCATTTCCCTATTCCCTCATCAAATTTTTCCTCTTCTCGTTGATAAAGTCAGTTTCCCATATGTTCAATAACTTGGTTTTATTTGTTGGCTTGACTAACTAATTCTTTGCGCAGAGTTTTTATGTTTTTCTTGAAGGATAAACACATATTGTGATTTGGTTTGAACTACACATCATCTTGTTTTTCCTTAATTGAGATTACATCAGGTCGTTCAAGTATGTTGTATGCACAGGGAAAAACTATGAGCAAATGCAATGTTCATAATAGTCAATTTCGGGATCAGATCGTAGGATCAGACAGATTAAAATTGCAATGGTGAAGATCCAGTAGGCCACCCAGATCGATGATTTTTGTGCATTCAGAGCATTGAAGTAACACAAGGATTAAAGATAGGATAGAATTCATGAGAGCCTGCCACATCAACCAGGTCTGTACTACTCCAGGATATTTCCAAGAAAAACATTTATAAACTCCCGAATCCTGAACACCCAAAGTCCTGAAGTGAATCTAGACCATCCATCAATGAGGACACGTGGAGGCAGATATTTCACTTCAGAGACTTAGCACTCCGAGAGATTTCCAAGAACAACATTCATAAACTCCCAAATCCCAAACACCAGAAGTTCTGAGGTCAATCTGGACCATCCATCAACGAGGACACGTGGAGGAAGATCTTTCACTTCAGAGACTTAGCACTCCGGGAGATTTCCAAGCACAAAATTCATAAAATCCCAAAGCTCGAACTCTCGAAGTGAATCTGGACCGTCCAGATGCAGAATCCACATGGAGGTAGATCTCTCACTTCAAAAATATGACACTCTAGAGGATTGTAATAACTATGCATTGAAAAGGATTTAATCCCGAACTCCCGAAGTAATTTCGGACCATTGAACTCCAATCAACAAGAACCGTTGATCCTTGCAGCAGGTAAGAAAGAAATATCACCTGGATCATAGATTGTGACACGGTCGATGACCACACTTCATTGTGGGGACATAAACTGCTTGAACGTTAATTTTCCAGAGCGGTCCCGTAATTGAAACCATGGTATTATTGGAAGGGTGTGTGGAAGCTTGTGGGGTATTGCAGGGGTCGAAGTGGTGTGTACCCAAACAACCCTCAACAACTTTTGTAATCACGTGATAATATGACATCAAGTCATGATGTCACCTCCACTCACTACTTTCTCTCCTCTCACCACCATACACTTCTCCTCCATTCACATTCTCGTCACCTCCCGTGTATCTCTCTCACCTTTCATTACACTACACCTATATTCCAACACCTAATACTATTCACCTTTCTGCATCTAATCCTCCTCTCACCACATGCCACCTATCAATATTCCTCCCAGATCATAGATCGTGAACATATCAACATCCATAGTTCATTTCGGTGCCGCAACATGCGTGGGTGTTAAAATCCTTGAGCGGGCCGAAATATAAACCATGGTATCGTAGGGGAGCTACGTGGCAACTTAGAGGGGATTTCGGGACCAAAAGTGGTATGGACCCAAACCACCCTCGTCAACTCCTGAAATGACATTCTTATATGACGTCAGGTCACCATGTCACCTCTACTCACCTCTATGTAATACAAATCCGCTCAAGTCATCCCCTATTGGTTAATTGCCTCCACGTCCTCCTACTAACAACTAGTCATGTCTTCCCCAATGATCGATTCATCGACAATAGTGAAGTTGTCCAGCCACATATGGCAGCTGACGGGTAAAAATGGAATTCTCTTAGCCACCAAAATATCTATTACAGACAGATCACATGGATATCATCCCAGGTCGAGGATAATTAGTTCTAGAACACTTCAGAAGACTACCTCTTCCTTGAGCATATAATGAAAAGATATGCACAGACAACCAATTATCCTCCAGAGGCCTCAAATAGCTCACAAGCATGTCATTACTCAACATCGAACCTTGTTCAGTCACCCATAATTTTTCTTCCAATTACAGTTCATCTAACGCATGCATCAATTCAGTCTCAGAGAAAGTAGCAGTTTTAGTTGTTCAGTTCCAAAATTCTTTAGGTTGAATTAATAAGTGGTATTTTGTGTGTGATAAGAACCACTCTTTTTTATTAAGTCCATTGTGAAGCACACATTGTTGTACTCCATGCAATGTTTTAGTTAATTTAATTATTTGTTCTGGAATTAGTTATCCAGAGTTAGGTATCAGTCCTAGATGGACGAGAACCTTTTCAACTCTGATAAATATGCAGTCTTTGTATGTTTTAGTGGGTTCAGTTTTGGGGGAAAAGCATAGAAATACATAACACTGGTTGGACCCGTTCTATGCATGGACTAAATCTCTCTACCTGGTGAATATACTCTTGATGACAATGTTATGTTCAAATCTTCATGTGTTTTTATCTTATCTTGAATGCAGTTTTTGATTTGTGAAAAGTACATTCCATTTCCTTCGGCTATTGTATAACTCATTTTTATTGATATGAAACCTGTGAAAAAAGCTAATGCTTGGTGAATATTTGTTCTTATCACAACCTGATTGATACATGTTTAATGTCTTGAAATGATCTTTTAAGTATTAAACTTATTGCAGCAGACTATTCATTGAGTGGTTTGTTGTTTCCCTTTGTTTTTATTATTTCACTTGTCTATAACTTGTGTGCCACTAGCCAAGGAGGAACCTTATCCATATCATTTTTCCAATCCCACCATGCTCATTTCTTGGTAGAAACAACCCTCTAACCAACCTGTTATCACTCCAAGAAACCCTTTGTGGTTGTAGACCAAAGGTGCTTGGTAACTTCAAGTAAAAATGTTTTTTGTGTTTTGTGTAGATTGATCAGTGGGATAACTCAATTCAAACATGATATTCAGACAGTCAAGATGAT
>ML788645.1:279445-301025 GCA_009831015.1 Picea engelmannii
GCTGTTGATAATCTTGACTTTCCTCAGCGTGCCTCTTTGTAAGCCCCTGTTAGCTGCGGAAAGTATGCACTTTCCACAGCGCGCCACTTTGTAGAAGACCCTCCTTAGCTGTTTAAAGCATGTATCTTTGACAGCACGCTACTTGAGAACTGATTTTAAGAACCTTTTAAGATTTGACACTTTCAATGGCGCGCCAACTGATGAAACGATCTCCTTAGCTGTTGAAAGTGGGCACTTTCCACAACGCACAATGAACCTTTGAAAACAAGTTAGTTGTGGAAAGTAAAAAATGACAATTTTGGAAAAGGAAGACTTTACAATCCAAATTATTTTTAAGTCAAACCAAAATCTAAAATTTTGCAGCTAAAAGACTTAACAATGAGTTGAGGAAACTATCAATAGCCATGCTATCCACCGTAAAACCCAACCAAAATGATGGTGCTATTTTGGGAGTTAACACAACCAACAAAAAATTAAAACCAATCATTACAAACTTGAGGTGGCCTAGCTTTTCCATTTAGAAGTCAGTTGTAGACTTTAGAACCAACATCTTCTGGCATCGTTGTAGGGGAATAGAGTAACGAAATATCTTTCCCGAGAGAACAACAATGATCAGATCTGATTTGTGATGGTGAAAAAAATCCAGACACAGATATGACTGCAATCTTTCACCTGATGACTCCACAATCAAAAGACTCCACTGAAGAATGAGCCCAACAGATAGAGAGTAGAAAAATGGAAGGGATAAACTAGGTACTAAGCCGTCATTTTTTTCAAAGAGATTATATTTTTCTTCATCAGTTCATTTATGTCTTTTAATTTGCGTGTGAAAAGAATTATCTTAGGCTTTTTTTACTCAGATGATTATAATCCTACAATGGTTAATCCATCCTTGAGAACAAAAGATCTTCCCTCTTGCATTATCAATCTTAATCTCATTCTTTCATTCAAACCCACTAACCATAATGTTAATCATATCCAAAATTCTTGAGACCATGACCAATCATGTAAGCATGTGAATAATAAATCCGATTCACCACTTATTGAAATAATTATTCCACCTTGTAATCAACTTACCGAAATTCAATCCAGGATCAAGAAGTATTACAAACCATTGAAGCTACCACTTGTCCTTCATGCCTATCCTCCCAATTTTATTGATTATCTTCCTCTATTCAATGGAAAAGACCATGTTGCAGAAAAGAAGCACCTGGAATCTTTTGAAAATTTCATTGATAATTTTCAAATTATGCATGAGGATGTAGTTACGAGGATATTCTGCAAATCTTTATTTGGAGATGCATCATTCTGGTTCAGAAATTTGGAAGTTGATTCTATTAGTTCATGGAATGTTTTGCGTAATGTGTCTTTGAGGTATTGGGTTGAGAAAAAAATCCTTTGAACAATACCTTTCATAGTTCTACGCCTTGAGAAGGAAGCAGGATGAAGCTATTATTGCATTCAATAGAAGGTTTCATAATTTTTATCTTAATATGCCCATGGAAATTCAACCTACTGAAGTTGCTTCCATGATCCAGTATACAATTTCACAACACCTTGATCTGGTTCTTTTTCTCAGAGAGATAAGGTCATCATCATTGCATCAGATGTTCACTGATGCAGAGGAGATTGAGGAAAACATCTGAGCTTGTGGAGGGCTCTTAAATCGAGTTTGGGATTGAGATTTGGAACAAGAACACGTTTATGAGAAACATAAATCATATTTGGATACATAGGAATCCAAGGAAGGATATGTATAGCAGAAATCTGATCCAGGTTCTTATTTTCAACATACTAATGCATCACTTTTAGGCTTTTATTCCTCCTTGGATCCTGAAACTAATAAAGCAGTTTTTTCTATTCTTGAAACTAAGTATATTTATGATTATCACAAAGATGGATTTACATGTACAAGTGAACCTTTTCTTAGTTATGAGAAGAAGGATGAGTTTGTTAATGATGACTTTCATGAATTTTTTATAGAGAGCGATGATCATTTTTCCAAACAACAAGTTGCTTCCCCTCAACATATGACTATAAATATTGGCAATCAAATCACATTCTTGACTTACAATGACTTTCAGAAGTATATGTGTTTAAATTTTGGTAAAGAAAAAGTGGAGGAGCTACATGAGCAGTTGAACATGTTTTCTTTCTCATCACTTGAATCCCTCACTACACCAGTTGTTTCTACTCCTGGAATAAATGGAAGTGACCGGATGCCCTCTGATTTTTATGATGCCTTTGCTTTGAAAGTTGTTGAAGACATTTATATATAAGGAAATAATCAACAACTGCAAGGAAAACTTGTTTCTCAAAACTTTTATGAAGATCAGGATGCTTGTGACAACATAATTGTAGATGTCGACAAAAATACTATAGCTTCATTTGCCATTTCCTCGAATTCTTCTAGTAGCGATGAATTTTACACTCTAAACTTAAAGGGAGAAATTGACAGTGGAAACAAATTGCAACATTTTCCCATTCCATTTTCGAGTCTCAAAAATGAGGATGTCAACGTTTCTACGGAAGAATTTTTTTCAAAAGGGTAGTCTGTTCATTTGGAGCAGAAAGAAAATGAGTTTACTATCCATCCAGAGGTAATTGGTCATGATTTTTATGATTTGATGTCTACATATTGTTATCACTCCAACAATCTTTCTAGGCCGTGCTTCGAAAGAGCCTAGTAACTTAATATGTAACTTAATAGTGTGTATGTAATTATATCAAAATGAACACCCACTCACTGATTTCCTTATTCAAGACAACTTAAACATATCCAGGTAGGACAAGGCTCTCAAAATCCATTTATCAGATATTTTCTTGAATCAAATGGGTGGAGAAAACTAACTACATCAACCAAAACACATACATTTAAAACATATATGATGGGTCAAATATAACTAGCAATGGTTACTTATGATCCTGGTTCACCAACACAGAGGGAAGATGACAGTCACAAACTATTAAGTAAACACATATTTGAGAAAAACTCAACTCATAAGTACAAAAAGACAGAAAGATGATAGTCTGAAAATAGCAGTGAAAGAAGCTTGTATTCCTGAATATATTCAAAGATGGCTTCTTACAAAATAGTATAATAGAGTCTTCAATATTGAACTATTAGCTCTTCTACCTCTATCGGCTTAAATAGGATTACATGCTAGTTATCAGATCCAAAAAGAAGGGATCGAATACGTACAAAATCTATTAATCAAATCAATTACAATATCTAGGATCTAGATCCTATTTTCAAGGAGTCATTCTCTATGCTACTTTTGGTCTTCAATAGCTCCACCAAAGCATCCTGATCAGTGTAGGAGACTCATACCCTTGAAATCCACCAGTTGGAACACCGAATCAACCTTTGACTATTGAAATTTAGGGCAGACTTTGACTAAATCTTTCAAACATAGAACTTTGGTGAGTTTGCAGCGCGTAAAACTGTGAAAACTAGCTTTACGCTACCAACTGGATGTAGGAGGTTGTTTTAACACACAGTGAATGGAAAAATAGATTTGAAGAGTGAACTAGGTGTTGCAAGGAATTGATTTAGTTTGGATAATTTATAATATGTCCTTTGTATGCCTGAGAACTTCAAAGCTTGTGAAAATATGTTTTGTAAATGAAGACATATCTTGACAAAAGACATATTAATGTCGAATACTATTGAGACTACATAGACATTGTCTCAACACAAATACCATTCATATCCTTCTTTAAGATACATGACATGACTTCAGAATCTCTCATTAGACACACAAAATTTTAGGACATCTTGAATTAATCATCATGTTTGGGAGAACTAGTAGGGGCAATCTCCTTCAAGAAGATAGCCAAATTCTTCGTGCTAAGCGTATTTTTGTCCAAGTATAAGTGCTATGTCAGCCTTCTATTCTCTGTCCTTAGAATGAGATTTTGCTTGTTAATGTTGGTCGATTTATTCTTCTAGACCTTATTTCTTCTGATTCTTTTCTTTAGCAGATTGCATTCCTCTTCCAGTTCATTCACTTGGCTTGTCAATTGTTTCCCAAGTGTGATGTTTTCCTAATGCAACTTTTGATTAATTTCCTGGACCTCCTTAAGTTGAATGTCTGCCTCCTTGAAAAATTTAACCCAATCCTCTTTAGATCCCTTCTCTATCTCTGAAGGTGGCTCTGGTGAAGAGTCTCTCATATGGAATATGGCTTCCAATGCTTCCTTTTCAAGAGGGGAAGATTTAAACTTTAACAACTTATCACTAGGCTCTACCACATCAATGCTTGGAACAGACTCCTCTGATAAAACAAGTTTCCTTCTAGATGATATCCTAAGAATTGGTGTGTTTATTGTAGCTTGGATAATTGGATAATTTTCCTCAATTTCCATATGAGGGAGCTCCAGAAGAGGGTCTGTCTATTATTTGATTACAATTTCCTGAGCTCTTTCTTTTATTTTTCTTCTATAGAGTTGGGCAAGTGAGGGTTTTGAAGAAATAGGGTTTTTAGAAGGTTGAATGTTTTTAGATGCATAAGGGACAGAAGAACCAGAAGGCTGGGCTACTTCAAGGCTAGGAGCAGAAAGAATAAGGTCTGGTGCTACTTCACTTGAGGGAGAAGAAGGAGAAATAGGATGTGGTATCTCAGATGATGGTGCAGAGGAGTCAATAAGAGGTGTTGCAACTTTCTTCTTAGAGGCTCTATGTGTAGGAGGAGAAAGAGGAAAATCAATATGGTAGTTTGACACAAACAAGAAGGTAGGCCAATATTTCCCTTCCTTTTTCAACTACTCAAGAACTATAATTTTGATTAGAGCATGGTGAAAATAGACTTGTGAAGCTTCTCAGGTTTTCTTTCTACAAAATAAATCATCCTCTGTAAACTTTTGAAGAGGAAAAATGATAAGTCTATCTCTTTCTTACCAGTGAAGTGGAGGAGGAGATTTAAATGATACTGCAACACCCAGATGTATATTCCTTCACATATAAAAAACCTTTGTATGATGAACATCAACTTATCATAGTCTTCTATCAGCCATTTCCTTGGAACACCTCTCACTAGATCATCTCCTCTATGTTCAAGTCTGAGCATGTCTTGGCACCAGTCCTCCTTTTCAATATTCTTTTCTTTATACCATTGTTCCCCTGTCCTAGGGATCTATGTCACTTCATAAATCAAATCTTCTATCACATGGATTTCTAGTGGACCAATTTTTGTTTTTCCATCCCTGTAATTCTATACAAAATTTCTTGATAACTCCAGATGGTATCCTTGCAACTTCTGTAAAAACCTCTAGAAACCCATGTGTTTGAAGGAGTCAACATGGTTCATGTCTTTCTCAATTAATGAAGTGTATATAGGCTCAAATATGACCAGGGAGCTCGACCTTTTCCTTGGAATAGGGTCCTTCCTTGGTGCCATGAGGGAAGTCAAATCCTGATCCAATTACCTCTGCGCAAGAAATGGTGAGAAAAAATAGATTTCAATGAAGAAGAGCCTTATTTCAAGTATAAAAACCTTGAAACTCTTTGGTGGAAATATGTTGCTGTAGAAAATACCTCTAACTGCTTTGATGAAGCTAAAAGAACTCGGGCTCACCTCCTTTTAACATCTTTCATGCAAAAGTTTTGAATTTTAAACCAGGACCTTTTCCCTCCGCGTTTGTAGCGTGCCACACATTGAAATGATGTTATGTGCTAACAACAATGGATGAGTTGGTAGCGCCTCCAGTAAAAAAGTACGCAGATGTGCTACAAACTCTCCATCATGAGGTGGAATGATACATAACGATCAAATCACGACTTGAGGGGGGTATGATAGCTTTACAAAGACCAAAACTGACTTCTAAGACCATGACCCATGTGAAAAGAGATAAATTATTTAAAATTTGACCAAAAATGACTTAGGATAATGAATATGACAAACATTGAGTCGTCTTTTACCCTATATGACATGACTCATTTTTGCTGACTAGACTTATGAAGGACCTATTTTAATAAATGACTCATGGGATAAAAACTATATAAAATACCTAAGACATGAAAAAAAAAGACTTTATTGGGAGATAACATATGGCTCTAATTGGGGATGGAAGCCTCCCTGTGATGTTCCAAGAACTCATAAGACCAACTACCTTTCCTATCACCTACAAAACTTAGAAAAAGTGAAAATGTTGTTCCATTGGGCATGGATTTATTAAGAGACTAAACTGAAAAAGAAAAGATATTTACAATGGATAAGGCTTTAGAAAGCCTTAGTAGAAATAGATTTTGAGAAAATTCCCATTGATTGGGCCACCAAATACTTCATTACCTTCCATATTATGCAAGACAAAAGTGTTGTTTTGTAGCACTTGAGTGATGATGAAAGGTCCAATACATAATGTATCAAATTTCCCATGTGTGCCTTTATCCTGTCTGTAAGCATCCCACTTTAAGAAAAGATCCCCCATTTGGAAAACATCTTCCTTAGCCTTTTTAGAAAAACTCTCCTTTATCTTCTTCTGATGTAACTCTATCTTCTAAAGTAACTTCTCCCTTACCTGTTGAAGTTCAACTAGATGAAGAATCCTTCTAACCAAATCATTTGGTTCCCCTTCTTCTTCTTGAAAAAAATTTTCAACAGGTAATGCTATTTGGATAGGTAAAATGGATTCAGTGCCATACACCAACTTGAAGGGAGAAGTGCCAATGGACTTCTTATTTGTTACTCTATCAGCCCAACGTGCAAATTTTAATTTAGAATCCCAACTCCTTTGATTTTATTCAAGCAATTTCTTAATGATTCTCACTAAGATTTTGTTTGATGACTCAGCAAGGAAATTGCCTCGAGGATAGTAGGAAGTTGAGTGAACCAGCTGAATACCCATGTATTCACATAATTTCACCAAAAAATCATCTTTAAAAGCATCTGCATTGTCAGTAAAAAGTATTTTTGGGCAACCAAATATAACAAAGATATGAACATTCAAGAAATTTATGATAACATAATGAGTGGCATTCTTGGTGGGAATAGCCTCAATCTATTTTGTGAAATAGTTGGTTGCCACTAGGATCCACCTATGCTGGCCATTGGATGATGGATGTATCTCTTCAATGAAGTCCAACCCCCATTGTTGGAAAGGTCCAGTGACTAAAATTGGTTTCAATGGAAGAGACTCCAGTTGTTGTTTTCCAGTGAACCTTTGACACTTGTCACATGTCTTAACATAGGAGAAAACATCAAAAAATAAACATGGCCAATAGTAATCAACCCTCAAAATATTCTGGGTTGTAGTCTTCCAATAATGATAACCACCAAAATTGCTGCTATGAAACTGATGCATAACCTGAACTGATTCTTCTTTTTCAAGACATCTCAACAACATCCCAGAGGGGTCATTCGAATAAAGCATATTTTCATTAATACAAAACTTGATTGCCTTGAGTTTTAATGTTTGTTGGGCCCTTCGTTTTTTAGAAAGAATTGCACAAGTTTTGATTAAGCATGAATCTCGCAACCTCCATCAGAGGCTGGAAGGAAGAATAATAGAAAAAAATTGTGGAAGCCAATGCAACCCCAGCTAAGCAAAAAATAGTTGCAACAGAACAAGAAGACATAACCCAGCTATATATAGGACATAATATAATTGTAAAAGGGTTAGTCAGTTGGTTAGGTTGGGTTGGTTGATGTCTATTGGAACCGCCCAAGGGTTTTGGGAGTTAGTTGGTTGCTATTTGTTGTAAATTGAGAAGAGTAGAGTCTGGAATGAACGAGATCTTCCAGCTGGGAAATCAAAACTATGTGGTTGAGGTCTGAAACCAAGAGTCTGTACTGAACATTTCTATGTAATTATGAGTCTGTGATGTAAGAAATATCTTTAAGATAATATGATGAAGGGCTAAATTTTCAAATTTGATGTGTCTCTACATGCTTTCTTATGCGTTACAGTGTTTCTGCATAGCTTATGAGTTCTAATTGATGATTCTATGTTTAACTGCTGCTCACAATGCAAGTAGGTCTGGTTATTGCATTTAGATGTTTCCCATCTAATAATGTTGATTGCACAAGAACAGGAGTGAGTTTTGAATGCTCTATGGATCTTCCTTAGTCTTATCCCTACCCTTCCCTATATATTTGTCTCAACAATGCTTCAGGTGAGACTTCCTCCCTTCAGAGGGGATGAAAATTCCAACGCTCTAGACTACACAGTGCTTTTGTTGGTAACCTGAGAAGAACCCTGGTCTGAACAAATTCGCGCCAACAAAATGGTTCTGTTGTTGGGACCCGTATTAAAAGGGAACCTATAGGAAGAATGCCACCCTCGATCCATAGATATAGCATTGAGAAATGGTGGGAAAGAAACTGTAATGCCTTCATATGGAAAGAACAGAAACTAAGAATAAAATCGGTGGGAACTACTCGGGAAGCAATATTTTACTCAGAAAGATCAAGTGACCAGTACGATATTTTCTAGGTTAAATTACTGGAAGAATTTTTTCACTGGATCAAGAGGCTCCAAGAAGCTCCAGAGTTCTAGGGATGGGTCAAGAAGATCTGCGCATGGGATACCAACAAGTTAGAAACACTCTAGAGGCTAGATTTCCCAGTCACGTGGGTCATAGATTTATGGGTTACTACCACGATAGAAGGATACATAATTGAATTGGCAGCTGAGAACCACCAGTATTTCTCGCGAGCAGAATAAAATTTCAAGAAAGGCACAAGGGTAATACTTTTAAGAGAGATCCCCCAATGGATTAAAGCCTTCTTGGTGGAGGAAGGGATGTTGGTTATGTCCCCAACTGAGATGGTAGCATAAACACCCTCACTTGGGGTAGGGCGAGACGGGGTGAGAGTCATGGCATGAGAGAGGGGAAGGGTTCTTTGACAAATGGGGGGGGAGAATAAAGAAATGGATTCAAGAGATGAGCGAGCCTTGAAGAGAGCCACCATAGTTGAGAAGTGGTGGCACAGAAAGATCAATAAAGATGCAAGATAATCTGAAAAGTTGAGGAGAGAAGGAGGATCGAGAGAAATAGAGGAAAGGCAGATGGAAGAACTGCAGAGGATGAGAACATAGGAACGACTGGCCAGTAAAAGATTAAATGAGAGAGAGGAAAGGAGAGAAAGAAGTCCCCAGGAGGTAGGACGGGAAGGAGAAAGCGCGGATGAAAGAGAGAAGGAAGCTGATACGAATCTTGGAGGAGAAAGAGAAGATCTGGCCCCGATAACAGGAAAGATCAGGAATTCGGTCGAAGATATTGTCCCAGTGGAAGCTAACAAGACCCCCCAGATCAAAGAAAACTGCCCCAAATCCATTGATGCCAACCCCAAATAACCCATACCCTAAGTGCCTTCTATACAAGCAATAAGTTCGACACTAACTTCTCATGCAAATTATGTTCTAGTACAATTAGCTAACCAATCATAACCTGGAAGTGTGAGCACAGGGAGGATATTGATATCCCTGGTATATCGCAAGTAGGATCGTTAGGGCTCTGTTAGCGTCAGAAGTCACTCCTGGATTGCTTGCAGGAGCAGAGCCTAACGCCCATCAGTTTTATGTCACAATTTATTTTAATGGGGTGATCGGATGGATGGAAACTCGAGAAATTATAGCTTAAACTCAGGAAACTGGGCCTGGCATGCAGAAAGAAAGGGAGGTCTTGATCCAAATTCCATTAGTAGGTTTCTTAAAAGGTGGTAGATGGAAGACTTGTGAGAAGGGTGAGAAAGACTACCTCAGGCAACAAGCCTTCAGAAGCTTGAGGAAGAAAAACTCAGAAGCCAAGATCCTCTTGGTCCAGAGTTTCAAGGAGCTGAGGGGTGACTCGACTGGATCCTCCAATTCCAAGCCATTCCAGCGCTGAGGAAACACAAGAACTGATTAGAAACGCTACGACTGTTGCAGTGATCCAACCTACATCATCCTACAACAGCGCAACTCGACTGGATCCTCCAATTCCAAGCTGTTCTAACACAGTAGACAAAGAGATGGAAAAAGAGGCTGACATCCATAAAGTAAGAAGTCTCCAATGCTTTATACATTAACCAGAGCGACCAGCGCTGCATCAAAACTTTACAATTGGGAGCCTAGCTCAACCATCGATCCTTCCAAAATACAAAGACTAAGTCTATATACTCAGGAAAATTCACCTCACAGAGGCGTGCCTAGCCACCCAAGGCTTGGTGTCCCTTTAGTCAAACTCGTACCAATATCTTTATTTAAGTTCCACCTTAACTATGCATGGCTCCTGTAAGGAGGGTAGCTGAGCCATTAAGTGCTTGGCTAGCATGTGCAGACTTATCTGTCGAGTTGAGGACTTCGGCATGGCTTCTTTGAGAAAATCGATACACGGGACCTCTGCGAGCAGGCGGCTCGCCAGACCCTCCATTCCCCTCAGTTAATGAATGAAAGGAGGTTTCAACCACCCACTCTTGCCTTCATTTACTTCAATGCTAGAAACAGTATTGAGATCGGGTCCGATGGCACCTAGAGATCATGATGATCCCCTCTATAACTGAACTCGGTGCATTTGGCATCCTTTACGCAGCTCCTTCCTTTCTCCAAGTGACCACGGACTGTGACCACATGCCTATTCCCAAGGCGCTTTTGACGTTCGCGAATATGAATGGGTTGATCCTTGATGATCGAAATCGCAATGAGAGATATGCCGAGACGACTTAATCTGGCACCACGCATCCCTCTAGATCTGATGGCTCTTAACTCTCCCAACCATACCGTGGGCCCGGGTTCAGGACTTTCCCAGCACCTCACGCATCAAAATATAATGGAGCTGCTCTTTGCGTTTTGGAGTCGCGATGGGCGAAGCGCCGAGATGGCTCAATTTTCTGCCAGGTGTTCCCTTTAGATGGACGGTTGAAAATGATTCGTGATGTCGCGGGCCCCAGCTTCGGCGCTTTCAGTGCTGTCGGGGTTCGGGGTTTCACAATGTTCAAAGACATAAAACCTTCACCATACAAACTCCCAAATGTTGAAACGTCGACGCGGCTAGAT
The DNA here is from genome assembly GCA_009831015.1 of Picea engelmannii. Taxonomy (NCBI): domain Eukaryota; kingdom Viridiplantae; phylum Streptophyta; class Pinopsida; order Pinales; family Pinaceae; genus Picea; species Picea engelmannii. The sequence continues at coordinate 290,423 of ML788645.1, forward strand.
CTTGCGCCATGCATCCTTAGGATGAATGGGTGAGGGGCCATTCGATATTTAAAGGGAGCCTCCCTTGTCTATAGGCTCACTTGAAGGGACTTGGTGCTAGGAACATGGGCTCGACTGCAAAGGCACTTTCGGCACTTCGTTGATCGGTGATTTCAACTTCAACGAATGGGAGGTTCCTTGTTTCCTAAAACTTCGATCCCCGATACGCTGACTGGAAGCCGCCTGTCCCAATTTGATCGGACAACCCAGGTTTGTTTTGGATTATTGGAGCTATCTCTTGTATTAACCCCGGGGCAACTTGGCAGCCCCAAAATCCCGACGACCATTGATCATCTTTATAGGTGGATATCAGTGGCTGTCAGCAAAACTTCGCCCATTCGCTCGAATTGTAACTGAAAAGAGGCTCCTTCGTGCTGCGCTTGGGCGCTTCCTGGAAAATCCTGCAAACTTATGTACCTTTGTGCCCCAATACCAAAATTTTTGCTAACATTAGGCTCCATGGGGGATAGAGTCATCCCCGCGATGCTCTAAGGACTCATTTTGCAGTTCCAGTGCCTTACTGTTGGGCTATGGAGTCATTATTAAGCCGAAAAATAAAACGAAAATGAACAAAGAAACAAAAGGACAATATTTACAAACAAAGGATCCATCTGAGACTTAAACGAAACATTTCTTCAGAAAATGCCCATTCACTGGGCTGCTGAAAACTTCTTCACCTTCCAAACCTCGCAACCTGTACGTGTTATTGGAGAAAGTCTCAGAGATTTTGAAAGGCCCGATCCACAGGGCTTCCAATTTGCTGTGTTTGCCCTTATCTTTCTTAGGAGCATCCCATTTCAGCACCAGCTCTCCTATCTGGAACCGCTCCTTCTTGGCCTTCTTATCGAAAACCTGCTTGATCTTTTGCTGATGGTCCTGAATTCTATCCACTGTTTGGTCCCTAACTTGCTGGACCTCCACTAGCTTATGAATCCTTCTGATCATGTCGTCGGACTCCTCCTGATGGTCCTGGATGAATTTTGCTATAGGAATGGATAAATGAGAGGGGAAAAAAGCCTCCGCTCCGTAGACTAATTGGAACGGAGAGACGTCGATAGATCTCTTTATGGTCACTCGGTCGGCCCATAGAGAAAATTTTAATTTGGAATGCCAGGCCTTCTTGTTGTCTTCCAACAGCCTTTTGATGATCCTTATTAGGCTTTTGTTGGAGGATTCTGCTAAACCGTTTCCCTGTGGGTAATATGGGGTGGAGTGAATCAACTTGATTCTGAACTACTGGAAGAACTTGGCCAACAGCTTGGACCCGAAAGCGGCTACGTTATCAATGAAAATTTTACTCGGGCAGCTGAATCTCATGATGAGGTCCTCCAGGAATCCAATGATTACCTTATGGGAAGCACTCCTGGTAAGGATAGCTTCAATCCACTTGGTAAAGAAATTTGTAGCAGTCAGGATCCACCTGTGCTGCCCACTTGAAGCAGGGTGAATTTCTCCAATGAAATCTAGGCCCCACTGCTAGAAAGGTCCTGAAACCACCATCGGATTTAACGGCAGAGACTTGAGCTGCTGCTTTCTTGCAAATTTTTGACATTTGATGCATGCTCTGACCTTTTTGCAGACGTCAGTGAACATGGTAGGCTAGTAGTATCCAACCTTGAGGATTTTGTGGGATGTGGCTTTCCAGAAATGGTGCCCTCCACACAGGCCGCTATGAAATTCAGCCATGATCATTTCGGCCTCTTGTGGACTCATGCATTTTAAAAGCACCCCCAGGGGGTCTTTCCAATATAACACTTGATCGATCAGGAAGTATCTGACCGCCTTGAGATTCATAGATCTTGCTTTGTTCCTTTGCAGGACGTCTGGGGGCCACAACTCTTGCAGAAAGTATATGGCATCCTTATACCAAGGACATCGAACCAATGGGGGCTCCCTTTGAGGGTCTATGTCAAACAGTCGATCCCATTGAATACCTGAGCATTCGTTGATGAAATTTATTCCCAAAGCTTGGCAATTGGCCTCAGCCAACAGCTTGGCTAAACCTTGACCCTTAACTAATTTGGTAGGCCTTATTTCTAGGTCGAATTCCAGAATTTTGGCAATCCATTTACTCCTTCTCTCGTTTATGTCAGGCTGAATAAGAATGTCTTTAACAGCAGTCGAGGGGACATAGGCGATGATTTTTGACTGCATGACGTAGGTTCTAAAATCTTTGAGAGCTTTTACTAGAGCAAAGGCCTGCTTCTCCATATTGTCATACCTGACTTCGGCATCCCTCAATGATCGACTGAAATAAGCAATAGGCTACTCCATCCCAATTTCGTTTGTCTGTAATAGAACAATAGCCACTGTGTCAGGTGAGGCAAAGGAGAAAATAAGGAAATCCTTCGAGTAGTCGGGAATGATAAGCACAGGGGCTCTAGTCAGGGCCTTCTTGATTTTCTCAAAGGAATGTCACAATTGAGGGGTCCACCTCACTTCATTTTCTTTCTTCAACATGGTTGTTATAAGCTTTACCTCCTCAGCAAAGTTAGGCACAAACCTCCTCAGAAAATTAATTTTACCGAGGAAATATTGGACCTCCTTCTTGGACCTTGGGATCGATAAGGCTTGTATCACCTCAACTCTGCTAGGGTCAATCCTGAATCCTTCCGCTGATACTATGTGGCCTAGTAACTTTCCCTCCTACATGGTGAACAGAGATTTCTAAGGGTTTAATGAAATGCCAAAATTCCTGCATTTCGGGAAAACTTTCCTGAGATGACGACAGTGTTCTTTATCAGATTTTGAAAACACTATGATGTCATCCAGATAAACGACCACAAATTTATCCTTTTCCCCAATGAAAGCTATGTCCATGGCACGCTGAAACGTTGTCCCTACATTCATTAGTCCAAACGGCATCTTGGCGTACATGAATGTCCCCCATGGAGTGGTAAATGTTGTATTTTCCCTGTCTTCAGGAAGAACAGAGACCTGATTGTAGCCAGAGAAACCATCAATCATGGACATCATGGAAGATCATGTTACCCTCTGCAGTATGTGTTCCATCTTTGGAAAAGGGTAGTTATCCTTTCGTGAGCTCCTGTTCAGGTTCCTAAAGTCTACACAGAGTCGGATCTCTCCATTCTTTTTCCTTACTGGCACCAGGTTGGCCACCCATTCTGATTATCTCAGCGGTACAATGATCTGAGCTTGAAGAATCTTCTTCACTTCCCTCTCCATGATAGGCAGCAGTATAGGATTGATGTGTCTCAGATTCTGCCTAAATGGATTCACCTCCTCTTTTAATGGGATTTTATGCTCAATGACAGAAATGTCATATGTTTTGAGGTCTTCATAGGTCTAGGCGAAAACATCAGCAAACTCCCTCAAGAGTCCAATGTATTCGGACCTCTTCTCCTTTGTCAGGCCTTTTGACAATTTGACAAACTTGGGCTCACTCTCGGTCCCAACGTCACACTGAATAGTATCAATGTCATCCTCCGAGGTCTCTCCCTTTAATGACACATCATTTTTATCAAAAAGCCTTTCTAAAGGAACTAGTCCCCTTGGAATATGATTGTTGGGTAGCTGCACAATGTTACCCTCTGCAATCTTATTCAGAAAATTACCCCCATCAAGCTTTTCTTCAGAGACAGAGTCTTGGTCGATGTGCATCTCTGAAAAATCTTCAACAGTCTCCAAGAACTTCTTGATCTCAAGATCATCCTCAAATACCTTCCAATATTTGACGTTGTCAGGTATGGAGGGTCTGTATTTTACTTCCACATCATATATGAATTTAGTCTGCAAGGGTACTTTGAAATTACTTGTTGATGTAGCCAAGGAATCTGCCATCGTGTTCTCCTCTCTTGGGATGAAAGAAATGTTAAATGCTGAGAAGAAACTGTCAACTAGGTCCCACACCTCATTTCTGTAGCTTCTGAGTCATGGATGCTTAGCCTGATAAGCATTTATAACCTATTGGACCACCAACTCTGCATCACCGAACACTGTTACCTCCTAAATTCCCATTTCCCTTGTGACTCTCAACCCCAGGATGAGAGATTCATACTCTGCCACATTGTTGGTAGCTTCAAATTCTAATTTGTACGACAGAGATATGGTTTCCTGAGAAGGTGATACAAAAAACACCCCAGCACCCACACCTTCCCTGGAAGAGGCTCCATCAAAGAACATTTTCCAGACGGGGGTGATGGAGGGAGGAGGTTTAGGGGAAATGGTGGGCTGCTTTCTGAGTTTGATAGGAGGTTTAGGATAATGGGTGAGTTGAAGCAAACTGGAGCCTAAATCAGTGTCCAAGGCAAATATGGGATGAATGGTAGGGTTGGCTTCATCGCTGATTATATAGGCCAGTTGGGCTTCTCTGTATAGCCTTCTATGCTCTCCTCCAAACACTGGGATAGTAGCATATGTGAGGTCCATCTGCAAGGTTCCCCCCAGTCTTTTTATCCAAGATCTTGATAACAGCATACCAAACTTGGGGGGGACATCGACCACTACAACATCCATGACCACACTTTTCATGGGCAGCTGAAACAAGGTCACAACCAGGTCTTTGATAACCCCGAGACATTGAACTTTCCTGGAGTCAAAGGAATAGAGGTCATGATAGGCTCGGGTGACTTCCAGTCCTTGTTATTCCATGACAGTTTTGGGCATGAGGTTGTGAGAAGCCCCCGAATACATCAAGCAATTGTGCAGTACCTTGTCATGTATGTTCAAGGAAGTGTAGAAGGGAGGGGATGAGTCATTCCTATATTCTACCATAGGACCTAGAATAACTGCAGGTTTTTCATCCTGTAAATTGATGGAGTCTGTGGGAAGGCATGAGACCTCAGACTGTAAAATCTCAGAGAAGCGTTTCTTGAACCCTTCATGTTTAATCAATTCTGTCAGGGGCATAGGAATTCTAATTTTTTGAATTTCATGCTCGAAATTAAAAGAAGATGAGAGCTTTGGGATTTCTCTTATTTCGGGAGCATGACTCTGGATAATGGGAGAGAGGGGTTGTGTCTTCTTACCTTTGTGGTTGTCTGTTGCTTCATTAGCAGGCTTCTCTATTCTAGTGGACCACTCAGGAACATTAGGTGTTATTGTCCTTTTCTTGGAACGCAGATCATACCGGCCTTGGCCGCCACTAGCCTTGTCTCCTTTGCTCAATTCATTTAGCTGATTGTCCATAAGAGACTCCTCGTATGCTGATTGAGTGAGATGAGGAAAAGGAGGAGTGTCTCTGAAGCAATGGATTTCAGGATCAAGCTCATCTATTTCCCCTTCTTCCCCATCGGCCACAAAATTATTTTGAAAAGGGGCCTGAATCTTCTGGTCTTCTCTGTCTCTTCCTTTCTCTCTTTGCACAGTCGGGGGAGAAATATTGTTGGGTCTTCTGAAACCTCCTCCCTTTTTAGCGTTTTGGGGGCCTTTGTATGATTTCCTCCCTTCCACCCTCATTCTCTCCATCTCTGTAGACAGAGACTTCACCATCTTGGTCAGTTCATCCATTTGAGGGTGGAGCGTCGATGGGCCAGAAGTCGAGGCTTCTGACCTTCCCTTTCTCCTGTCTGCGTCAGCCTTGTTTCTCAGTCTATCAGCTGCTAATACATTGGATTCCAATTCTATGGCCACATATTTCATTTGAGCTAAGGTGGTGGCTCTTTTTTCTCTTAATAATAGACAGAAATCGGGGCCAAACACACTAGCATAAGAAATTTTGGTTGAGGCTTCTGAGGGCTTTATTTCAGCAGGGATCTTATTATACATATTATTGAATATTTTGGAGAAGTCAGAGACGGAATCTCCTTCCATCTTCTTCAGAGACCCGAACTCTGTCATGTAATACATGAAATCTTTCCTATCTCCCCACTGCCTCAGTAAATCACTATCTAGAGCTTCAATCCCAGCAATAGATCCGGGGGCCATTCCTCTAAACCATTTTCTCACCTCGCCATCTAGGCTCTGGACGAAGACTCTCATCCAGACATCTTCATTTTCAATGTTGAGGTTGTCCGCATAACTTTAGAAAGCAACCAGGTGCTCTTCGGCAGTTATGTCTCCTTCCCCAGTGAACTTAGGCATGTATTTCAAGTAGTCTCCAGCAGGGAGAGGATTCATGGGATGGGGTAGGATTAAGGGAGCATATCTGGCAGCGACTATGGTGTCCATTCTATTCAGAGGGGGATTAGCACCAGCCATAGGAATATTAGGTGGAGGAGAACTGGGAGGAGAAGGAGTTCGCGAAGGGGATACTAGGAATGAGTCCCGAAGTGGAGTGGGAAACAAGAGGGGATTCAAGGAGAAGGCTAACGAGCTCAAGTCAGCAGGTGCTTCTCTTTGTGCAGGAGTGGTAAAGATAGGAGTGGGGAAATCTTCTGTGGTCCCGAGTCTATGCCAAGATACAGTTTCAGGGGAGAGGGGAGTGACAAGGTTTTATCCCTTCGGTCCCAGACCAAGAGAGGAAAACTCAACAGGAACACTCCCAAAATTTAGGAAATGGGAAACTTCAGAAATAGGTTTGTCAAGAAACTGAGGAGGAGAAAAAGGAGTTCCCATATAAGGATATGGTGGATTACCTGGTTCGGTGGTGGGCGCTTCTTCTTCAGAGGCCTTTCCCTTTCTGAGCATCGCTTCTGGATCTGTTTCAAGCGTAGCCAGAGGCAACTGTGGATGAGACCACGTATGCCTGCCTCTAAAAGTCACAATTAATATGGCAGGTTCGCCCCAGTGGGGTCATCACAATGGAGTCTCCAGGTGCACAGTAGCAATCTTGATAATTCTGATATCTAATGCACCTTCAGAATCAATTGATTGTTTTCGTTCAATCCCGGGGAAAATATTCAACTTCGTCCCCGACAATGGTTCCAGAAATGTTAAAGTCAGAAGTCACTCCTGGATTGCTTGCAGGAGCAGATACTAATGCCCATCAGTTTTATGTCACGATTTATTTTAATGGGGTGATCAGATGGATGGAAACTCGAGAAATTATAGCTTAAACTCAGGAAACCGGGCCTGGCATGCAGAAAGAAAGGGAGGTCTTGATCCAACTTCCGTCAATAGGTTGCTTAAAAGGTGGTAGATGGAAGAATTGTGAGAAGGGTGAGCAAGACTTCCTCAGGAAACAAGCCTTCGGAAGCTTGAGGAAGAAAAAATCAGAAACCAAGATCCTCTTGGTGTAGAGTTTCAAGGAGCTGAGGGGTGACTCGATTGGATCCTCCAATTCCAAGCCATTCCAGCACTGAGAAAACACAAGAACTAATTAGAAACGTTGCAACTGTTGCAGTGATCCAACCTACATCATCCTACAATAGCACAACTCGATTGGATCCTCCAATTCCGAGTTGTTCTAACACAGTAGACAAAGAGATGGAAAAAGAGGCTGAAATCCATAAAGTAAGAAGTCTCCAATGCTTTATACATTAACCAGAGCAACCAGCGCTACATCAAAACTTTACAATCGGGATCCTAGCTCAACCATCAATCCTTCCAAAATACAAAGACTGAGTCTATATACTCAGGAAAATTCACCTCACAGAGGCGTGCCCAGCCACCCAAGGCTTGGTGTCCCTTCAGTCAAACTCGTACCAATATCTTTCTTTAAGTGCCACCTTAACTACGCATGGCTCCTGTAAGGAGGGTAGCTGAGCCATTAAGTGCTCGGCTAGCATGTGCAAACTTCTCTTTCGAGTTGAGGACTTCGGCATGGATTCTTTGAGAAAATTGATACACGGGACCTCTACAAGAAGGTGGCTCGCCAGACCCTCCATTCCCCTCACTTAATGAATGAACGGAGGTTTCAACCACCAAATCTTTCCTTCATTTACTTCAATGCTAGAAACAGTATTGAGATCGGGTCCGATGGCACCTGGAGATCGTGATGATCCCCTCTGTAACTAAACTTGGTGCCTTTGGCCTCCTTTACATAGCTCCTTCCTTTCTCCAATTGACCTCGGACTGTGACCACGTGCCTATTCCCAAGGCACTTTCGGCGTTCGCGAATATGAAAGGGATGATCCTTGCTGATCGAAATTGCGATGAGAGATATGCCGAGACATCTTGATCTGGCACCATGCATCCCTCTAGATCTGATGGCTCTTAAATCTCTCGACTATACCATGGGCCCGGGTCCGGTACTTTCCTGACACCTCGCGCATCGGAATTTAACGGAGCTGGTCTTTGCGTTTTGGAGTTGCGATGGGCGAAACGCCGAGATGGCTCAATTTGCTGCCAGGTGTTCCCTTTAGATGGACAACTAAAAATGCTTCATGATGTTGCGGGCCCCAGCTTCGGCGTTGTCGGGGTTCGGGGTTTTGCGATGTTCAAAGACATAAAACCTTCACCATACAAACTCACGAATGCTAAAACGCCGACCCGGCTAGATCTTGTGCCACGCGTCCTTAGGATGAATGGGTGAGGGGCCATTCGATATTTAAAGGGAGACACCCTCATCTACAGGCTCACTTGAAGGGACTTGGTTCTAGGACCGTGGGCTCAGCTCCAAAGGTGCTTTTGGCACTTCCTCGATCAGCGATTTCAACTACAATGAATGGGAGGCTCCTTGTTTCTCGAAACTCCGATCCCCGATACGCCGACTGGAAGCCGCCTATCCCAATTTGATCGGACAACCCAGGTTTGTTTTGGATTATTGGAGCTATCTCTTGTATTAACCCCGGGGCAACTTGGCAGCCCTGAAATCCCGACGACCATTGATCAGCTTTATAGGTGGATATCAGTGGTTGTCAGCAAAACTTCGCCCATTCGCTCGAATTGTAACTAAAAACAGGCTCCTTCGTGCTGCGCTTGGGCGCTTCCCGGGCAATCCTGCAGACCTGTGTACCTTTGTGCCTCGATACCAAAATTATTGCTAACAGGTTCATACTGATAGGAACACCAGGATCAACAATGGCCAACCATGCAGGAGGGTCGATTGCCCGATACCCAAAATTTTGGGGTAAGGGAGATGAATACGTTGAACAACACTAGTTCTTGTGTGAATCCATATGGAGATCCAGAGGAACACCAGATGCGAACACATTGTTTGAATTATAGACTACCTTGAGAGGTCGCCCTCTCAAATGGTACATGAAGATCATTGAACCAGGACTGTCAGGGAGGCAAGGTCAAGCATTCACACTTGACCAGGTACGAACGAGGTTCATAGCAGAGTTCAAACTGCCTCAGTCAAAACAACAGGCTCTGTCCGAGTTGCACAAGATCCAGCAGAGGGAAGGTGAATCATATTGGGAGTACAACCAAAATTTCAAAGATGCCATAGGGAGGTTGGCACACCCAATCCATGAATAACATCAAATAGAGTGTTACATTCAGGGACTGCTACCCCTGACTCGGATTCCGCTAACACAACAACAAATAGCCACATTAAAATATGCCTTGGAACAATCAATGAAGATTGAAGCCATGGTAGGATAACCTAGGAGATTGATAGTAACCCGACCCCCAGTAAATGCAAATCTATCGCAATTACATGGATAGATATCAACACTTACAGAAAATATTTAGGAGTTGATGATACCAAGACCAGGAAGACCACAGGTTTGGTGCACTGGATGTTATACGAAAGGTCATTTTGTGACTAAATGTCCATGAATGAGAGGAATGGGACCTCCTCATAACCTTATGATTGTTGTTGGGAAAAATACCCTATGGACTAGCAAACTTGGGTCAGACTTGCATGCAGATTTTGACCGAAAATAAATTACTTTTTAACCTACAACCCAAGATTAAAACCCACCTTTCACAGTAAATGCATGAAGAGAACCACCAACCTTATCACCGACGTTCGATGTAGTTCCTCCGTTGTGCTTTGACCACTTGCTTGCACTGCTCCTTCCACAGATAACTTGCAATCAAGACAAATAACAACTATGCATGCATGCTACTTCTCTACTCAAGGGTTAGAAATCAAGCATAAATTCATCAAATCATAGACAATTCATACATTGGGACAGGAAAAGTATTCTTTTTATTACTGAAAATGAATCAACTTACAATCAAAGCTGAGACCGACCACCTCTCCTTGAACCTGATCCCGGGCTCCTCTTCTTCTGTCCTCCAACTGCTTTGCGTTAAATCTCCTTTGGCATGAGGAAAGGCTAAAGGGTTGGTACAATGGATTACGTAAATGGGCAGATTTTCTTTGCTATATTTTTTCCTCCTCCAAATGGTACCCCTACCCCTTCTTTTATAGGCTAGAAGGAGCTAGGGTTTTGGATGAACCCTCGGCCATGCATGGCCGGGAGTTTTAGTTAACATACCCATAGCTTTTTGTTCCATCGGAAACTTTCCTTTTTTCATGCTTTGTTAGGTACACGCGGGTTGTAGTGAGCCATCCAGACTGTACACGCGTGAAATAATGGGTTAGGGCACATGGGCCTTGACACAAGAGGATTTCCAAAGAGTTGTTCATTAGATGTTTTGGCAATGAAGGGATATGAGTTGGCTTGATGCCAGGTAAGCATGTGTGGTGCAATTTAGGGTTATAACAGATGCCCCCTAATGTGTGAGGTCAGAAGAGCATCTGATGGCTGAAATACATTACCAATATTTTACCAATCTTTACTGATGTGCTGAATGAGTGAGCCCA
>ML788645.1:332810-355119 GCA_009831015.1 Picea engelmannii
AAAATACTCCGAGGGACTCGTCCGAAGGATGAGCTTATATCAACAAGCATATGTGATCATCTTCAAGCTTGTGTAAAAATAAAGAGGTACTTGCCAGAAATGGTGGGGGAAAATTTGGGAAAGGGATATGTTTCATCTTTGTATTAATTGGCAGTAAGTGTCGCTCTTGAACATGACACCCCCTACTTATCATCTGAAGTTGGTTTGGGTAATCCATTTGTCTCTCAGTCGATTTGATATCAAGGTCCTTCCATGTGTCGTCTTTGAGTCAATGTTGCCAAATCATTGGTCGTGTTGTTTATATGTTCAAGAGAAGCCCTCTGAAACCTCTATTTGAGTCAACCATCTGCAGTTATCCATTCTCTTCGTGTCGGCCTTCCTTGTGTCCAAAGTCCAATTTCTACATGCTCTGTTTCACTTTCAAACTCTGTTACTCATTTCGTGTCATTGATGGGGGATACATCAAGGCCCTCCTATGATGAGTCTTGTTCTGTCGACTTCATCACATTATCCAGAATTAAGACTTAGAAATCATTCAGTACCTTGGAACTTGCATGCCTCAATGGCAAGTTTCCTCGCTTTCGATAGTGGGTTTACATCATTGACCCCTGATCGAAAGATTTCGTCGAGTGTTCGACATCAACTCATTTATTCACAGTTGATGGATTGTACTTTAGTACCTTGGGAGTCATTGACATCAATGGTGATTTCCCTCACACTTGTTAACAGTTACATCAATGACCGGTAATCAAGTGGTTTCTACCATGTTCGACTTCAACACATGTAATCACATGGTTAGATTCGTACTTTGGGCGATGACATTGAAGACCCTGGATATTGTCTTAAGTGATCCAGGTTGCGATGGAGTATGTATTATTTGCAACACATAGATCCATTGTGTATGTTTCGTGGCTATGTCATCTTGGTTGAAAATTTGTCGCATAGATCCACAGTGTATTCAGGTGGATATGCTATATTGTGACGGCATGGATCCACAGTGTATGATTGGTGGCCATGAACTTTGTTTATGATGTCATCAATCTATGATCTGAGCATGGGAATGCCTACCTCAGAATGGATACATATGATATTCTGGCAATGCTTGGATGTTTGCGGGTTTCCGATTAGATGCGCTCTTGGTTCTTGACACACACATGCAGCTTACAAAGTCTATCGACTGTCACTGATTCCACTCTCAGAATTTGGGGGGCATTCTGTTATCCACAATTTCGGTCATCATGATGATGTTATGATGATTGAAAATCAAGCTCTTCACTAAGAACACTTTCCTAAGAAAAGTTACATTTGCCTTCTTCCATAAATCATGCTTTTAAGGGATGTTCGCAGGCTACCTGTATATCTGCCTGCGAGAATCCTTGATTCTCACAGGCTGCATTAAGCTGGAGTGCGAGGGGTTCGCACTGTACCTAACTGTCAGGGTGAGAACATCATCTAAAGGAGGGAAAAAGGATAAAATCTCGAACCTTCTAGAAGGGAATCTTCTAGAAGCATGACTTGGCTTCGAATGGTTGTTCAAGTGCTGGCATTCCAGATATCTTGGGATTATTCCTATCCACGTAACTAATCTATTTTCTCCTATATATTGAGGGGAATGCTTATGGAAAAGGTTGGAAGCAAACTAGAAAGAGATTGATTGGAGAATTATTGAAAGCCTGTATGAAGGACTGATGCTACAGCAGCTAGAGACACCAACAAGCTTATCAAAAGTGGTTGATTTTCTTCATGCATGAGCAAGTGTGTGTGTCAAAGCTAGGAGCCATCGAAAGGAGATCTACAACATCAAGGCTTAGGTTGTAAGTTTCACTTTCAATTAATTTAATACAGTAATATGTCCCTTTCCCATAAAGATGATGTCACTTTATTACATAACTCCTTGATCATATGTATAGATTAGTTGTTGAATATATTGATTTGCTTTCACTTCGATTGGTTTGTACTGTTGTGATATGAACGACACAAGAGTGTTGGAGCGAAGCTTGGAACAACAGAGACCTAAGGAAAGTGTTCATAAGGTATGTCCATGATCCTTGTCTCTTCGTTCATTCAATAGGATAAATCTAGGGAAAGTGTATTATTCTATCCTGTTTTGTTCTAGATCCAAGTGGATCTAGGGAGATAGGTTTGTGTCCACACTTACGGATTAATCCTGAAACACAAAAGCCTCATTCCAAACAAATGGTGACAAACTTACTCGCATACTGTGTGCAGGTGTTCCTTGACTCCCGGCTCCAAATAAACTAGTGTGTGCAGGCTGCCCGACGGACTGCTGATGCAGACCGCCAAGCGAAGGGTACGAAGGAGGGATATGACCTCCGGCATAAGGAAAAGCGTTGAAAGGGACAGGAGTGACCCCAAGTTGACCTTGCAGAGGAGCGTTAGAGCTCCCTACCACTAGACCGAAAGTCTGTAAAGTGGATTAAGTGAGTGCAGGACTTGTACCCAAACTAGGCATACCGTATGAGAATGGAGGGCCTGTCGCACTACGTGTGAAGGGGGTTGTGGCCGTCGCCATAGATGGGTCAGTCCACTGTGCAACGTAGTTGTGGCCGAGACCATGGTGGCTCAGATCGATGACGGTAAGTTAGGAGATGATTCTCCTGTGGTAGCAACTGTGGTGGGAATGGAAGAATTCCCAGAAGAAGTAACAATGATTGTTTCCATAGTTGTGTGAGGCATTGTCTGACATTCATGAAATTTGATTGGTGTAGTAAACGATGCCCAGATATCAGTGGTTGGGGTTTCAACCGAGCTAAGATTGGTGGTTGATTCCTCTGAGAGTTGGTCAGGCATAAAGGTTTCTAACCCGGTTGCTTCGAAAGACCCTTGTTGGTCTAGCTTATGCCTTAATGGTGGTGGGGGTGGCTCCAAAGTAACCGGCGGCAGTCCCAGAAGCCTTCGTGATCGGCGGAGCTCAGGATCCTCCACTTTGTGAGAATATCCAAGACATGCTAAGGTATTCTACACGTTCAAAAGTAACACACACTAATAAGAATCCCCTAAGAGATAAGACAAGCAATCACTAAACTAGTTGGAAGAACAGTTACAACAACCAACACTAGAGAAAATTACCGGTGCAAGTGCAACTCGAACATGGAAGCACCCTCTAGGTATACTCTGCAAAGAATGTCCCAATGTCTATCCTAGGTACCGCGGTATACCCCCGCAGTCACCCTTGTATGTCCCTAAAAAAGATTGGCAACTAGGTTGCCAGCACGCGAATAGTCACCAGGCGTGTACAGTCGAAAGTCGGGTAGACCACAATGAGCAGGGTATCAAGCCCGAAACCTGTCAAGGGTATTGAGAGAAAATGGTCCAGGAGACAACTGAGGACCTCAAATGGATTCGAGACCCATGAAGCCCCGTGGAAAATGAAAACGACGGAATCCCAAAACAAGCCCTCGATATGTGTTCTCCACTACGATTGGTCTGGCTTTGGAGGGGTTATCTCCGCTACCTTTGCGCACGTGACCTCATGTTTATCCACTGTGTTAGAGGGGGGTCCCAGATAAATTCCACGAAACTGGACTTAGACACTCCTTACCTCAGACTCTAATGTTTGGTTTTGAGTGGCCTTGAAGAGTTTCCTCTCCAACCTAATTCAAGGCCCTAATTCTGAACTAGTTTGTGAACCCTACAAACATAAAAGTCTAGTAGATTTTAAGATTAGCATTGCTTTTAAGGATTTTTATTACGTCAAGGGGTATGAAGGTGAAATTGATGGTGTGTAAAGACGAAAGAAAAAATGAATTAAAAAAGATGGAAACAAAAGACTTTTACTAAATGCAAATTTTTTAGTAACTTTTCACAAAGAAAGATTTCTTTTTCTTTTCATTTTTTCTAAGATTTTATACAGAAAAATTAAAGGAATTTCGCTCGACTACGAGCTACTTATTCTCTAAATGCACTGCAAAAACTTATGAAATGAAAGACTTCTCCCTAGCTAATGATGCAGAAACACGCTCTTCAAACAAAGAAGAAAATGAAAAGAGATTTATTTATTTATTTAAGTGCTAATAAAGAAACAAAGGGAAAATATCGACAAGCACAAAACCAAGAAAGACAAATTCTGGCTTAAAGATCAGATCGCAAAAAATCAGAGTAAATACACACAATGGAAATAAAGAAAACAAAGACTCTTACGCTTGTCTAAAAACCATAAAAAATATTTTTTTTTTATATTTTATGTTCAACTATCAACTGAGAAAAAGCAGGCTAAGGGTAAGATGACCTAACCTACTGACTGTTCAACCCTAGACTCAAACACCTGAGAGGAATACTTCTCATCAAAGGAGGTGATGACTACCCCACCCTGAACAAAAAGTAGCCTATCAAGCACGCTACTATCACCAAAACAGCATGTGTGCAAACGCGTGCTGAACTGAAACAGGAAGCATGTACACGCGGGATGACCTTGTACATGTCGAGTGTATGTATAAATTCTAAGAAAAAAGAGAAAAAAGGCAGTCCAGACCAGGAAGAAGCCTCTGGTATTGATAACTAGGGTCCCTTGAAGGCTTGGATGTTTTTTCTAACAGAAAAGAAAAATAATGCAAGGAATAATAAAGCGAAAAGAGCAATCTGAGATAGGACTATGAACCAGCAAAGCTCAGACAGGATTCCAGAAAACCCCCTGAGAATGTATAATTCTGATAGGGAAGAGGAGGACTGCCTCTAAAGTTCTCTGAATTCCTACATGCTACTGCTATCTCTACAGCTAGAGTTCACACGCGGGTTGTAAGAGGTTAGGGCGCGGGTACACGCGTGCAGGCCTTCTGCAGGTCGCGTATACCTCTGTGTGTCCCAACAACTACCGTCAAGAAACAGTCAGGGAAAAATGGTATAAAGAACTAGGCTCCCTGCTAGCCCAGACCTTACAGAAAAATACAAGCAAAGAAAAACAGAAAATCTAATCTTTTAAACTACCCAAAAACTTTAAAGAAATCCAGAAACCCTAAAGAGTATTTTCCCCAGTACGGTTGCCAATTCTGTTGTTGGGAAAAATACCCTATGGACTAGCAAACTAGGGTCAGACTTGCATGCATATTTTGACCGAAAATAAATTACTTTTTAACCTACAACCCAAGATTAAAATCCCCCTTTCACAGTAAATGCACGAAGAGAACCACCAACCTTATCATCGGTGTTTGATGTAGATCCTTTGTTGCGCTTTGACCACTTTCTTGCGCTGCTCCTTCCACAAATAACCTACAATCAAGACAAATAACAACTACGCATGCATGCTACTTCTCTACTCAAGGGTTAGAAATCAAGCATAAATTCATCAAATCATAGACAATTCATACATTGGGACGGGAAAAGTATTATTTTTATTACTGAAAATGAATCAACTTACAATCAAAGCTGAGACCGACCACCACTCCTTGAACCTGATCTTGGGCTCCTCTTCTTCTGTCCTCCAACTGCTTTGTGTTAAAACTCCTTTGGCATGAGGAAAGGCTAAAGGGTTGGGACAATGGATTACATAAATGGGCAGAGTTTCTTCGCTATATTTTTTCCTCCTCCAAATGGTACCCCTACCCCTTCTTTTATAGGCTAGAAGGAGCTAGGGTTTTGGATGAACCCTCGGCCATGCATGGTCGGGAGTTTCAGTTAAATGACCGATTTTTGTTCCATCGACAACTTTCCTTTTTTCGTTCTTTGTTAGGTACACGTGGGCTGTAGTGAGCCAGCCAGCGTGCACACGCGTGCAATAATGGGTTAGGGCACGTGGGCCTTGACACAAGAGGATTTCCAAAGAGTTGTTCAGAAGATGTTTTGGCAATGAAGGGATATGAGTTGGCCTGATGACAGGTAAGCATGTGTGGTGCAATTTAGGGTTATAACACCCTTGCAAAACACCGATTAATGTCACTCAAAATAGTCATTGGTGGCCGAGATCAAAGACAAGGAATCGAACCCTGATTCAGAATATGATTATGAAAATACTGGTAAAATATAGATCATCGATGTAGACACCACTACTATTTTCGCGACCATAGCAATTCAACTAGAAGAACCAATAGATACTGAAGAGGGGGAGCACCTTTTTCATTCAGATATGTGGGTGAAGGGGACCCCGTTGCATTTTATTTTTGATAGAGGAAGCCAGAAGAACCTCATCTCATAAGAGGTCATCAAATAGTTGGGATTGTCGAAAACACCACACTTAAAACCATACATCATCCGGTGGCTTCGCCAAGGATGAGATCTTTGTGTCAGCCAACAATGTCAATTGTCATACGACATCCATCCCTTCAAGGACCAGGTATTATGTAATGTTTCCCATTTGGATGTCTTTGATGTTATCTTGGGCCAACCATATATGTGGAGACGTCCAATCATCATCTTGTGAATGCGAGTAGTCATCACATTGCTTCTTAGAGATAAGCTGCTACCATTCTAGCGAGTCTTTCACTCTTTATTTTTATAGTCTCTGTACATTTCTTTCATTAATAGATATCGTGTATTACTGTATCTCTGTGTTTATGGTTGCATATGTGATACATTTATGTTATATTATTGGATATCCGCGATATCTCTGTGCATTTCTTTATTATATCTCCGCTCTCATTTCGTTCCGAAAATAATCTGGATCAATGGTATCACAACAGGATGCTCTTGATCATTTTTCAGTGCATGTCCCTGACGAGGTCCAAGAATAGAAAGTTAGGTCTCGAGCTTGTCTCTCTTGAAGAAAATCTCTCTCACACACCCAAGAAACCCTCCATGGCATAAGAAAAGAAAAACGACAGAGTAGACGATCCTATCAATTTGTTGCTTGAGCAAGCTCTAACACGACAAAGGGACAAAATAATAGAGAATTTTTCCCACATCCTTCAATGCCTGTAGATAGCAACAAGTGCATCTTCATCAAACAGAAACTTTGGAAGAACCTCTCCTTTCAAGGTATAGGTTAATCTTGATATTATCGTATTTGAAGGTTAGATAAATGCGGATGCCCTAGACAAATGCTTAAATATGTTAGAAGGTTATTTCTTTGTTCATAATTTTTCCGACAGGGAAAATATCACCTTCGCGCTCCTTAAAGCTCCCCCCCTTGTCAAACATTGGTGGGAAACTTACTGGGGGAAAAGTTCCATAGAGGCATCTGGAATATATGGGGATGAGCCCACATGGGATTCTTTTGTGGATGGGGTAAAGGAACAATATTACCTTGTTGGATACTATGAGCACCAGTACATGAGATGGACCACACTGTGACAAGAGATGGGCCAAGCAGTTTCGAAGTTCACCAATACCTTCCATGCTTTGTGCACCAAGTTGGGTATCGAAGACTACAAACGAAATTTGGTTCTGAAATACTGTGGGGATCTACACAGATACATCCAAACTAAAATGGATTTTCTGGACATCTCATCACTAGGTGTTTCTTATCGATATGCTATTAAAATAGAGTAGAAATTTAAGCACCAGAACAAATGGGAGTTCGGGTCTGCAAATCAAAAAGAACCAAATTATGACAAAGACATCCCTAACAAACAGTCTCCTAAAAAATATTCCAAGCCACAGGAAAAGAAGGGTCACGGGAAGACAAAGAAGGACACCGAAAAATGGTGCGATTTCCATAGGAGCCCCTGGCGCAACACTGATGAATGTCACTCAAAATAGTCATTGGTGGCCGATATCAAATACAAGGAGCCAAACCCTGATTCAGAATCTGATTATGAAAATATTGGTAAAAGACAGATCATCGACGTAGACCCCACTGCTATTGTCGCGATCGCAACAATTCAACCAGAAGAACCAACAGATCCTGAAGAGGGGGTGTTCCTTTTTCATTCACAGATGTGGGTGAAGGGGACCCCGATGCATTTTATTGTTGATAGCGGAAGCCAGAAGAACCTCATCTCAGTAGACGTCATCAAACAGTTGGGATTGTCGACAACACCACACCCGCAACCATACATCATTGGGTGGCTTCGCAAAGGACAGGATCTTCGTGTCAGCTAGCAGTATCGATTGTCATATGACATCCATCCCTTTAAAGACATGGTATTATGTGATGTTTCCCCATTGGATGTCTATGATGTTCTATTGGGCCAACCATATATGTGGAGACACCATGTTGTTTATGAGTCTCGACCCCGTAGTGTCATTGTTATTTTGGTGGGTCATCTCTACAGAATACCATAGGTAGTTCCAACTAATATCCCACCTAAATAGTGTCGCAAGGTAGTATCTCATACTACAAAATTAAGCTTCTTCACAATCTGTTCAAATGGAGAATAGAAGGATACTTCGACCACTACAGTCTCAGCCCAAGCACCCTCTATCCAACAGAAGCAGGTCGACAAGATTGCAGCAAAGTGTAAATATTCCTTGGGCACACAAGAATCGCATGTAGCCAGTATGGTTAAAAACTTCCAACCCTTCCAGCCACATGTTCGTGACAACCTTCAACAAGCTAAGCAGCACAACTTTCCCAACAAGACAAGGAGCTCATCAAGATGCAGATTCAACAAACGCTTTTCCCTCTCCCCTGAGCACTAAACACGATGGATACCATCGCTTCCTAAGGAGGAAGGATTGATCTAGGTGGATATCAGTGGCCAGTGACCTTTTCCAACTGGCTCAAAATAGTTTTCTGGCAATTTTGGTAATTTAGTATGTTTAGACGTTTTTCCGGTCCTGAAGTTCCGAAGCCATTTTGAGGCCCTAAACGACGTTTTTTGGGCAGAAAATATCATCATGAAATTTTCTACCAAATATTGTAGTCCTCGGATAGATCTTTCTAACGATATATCGTACGCTCCAAATGGAGATTGTATGCCAAAGTTAAGCCCCTGAGAAGTTGATATACCAAACTACCCAAAACAGGGTCCACAATACTGTTGGATTTTCATCTTCCTGGGTTTGGGTTTTGGATTTTACTTATGTTAAAAAGGACTTTGGAGCTTCATTGTAACAATCATATACTTGTGAATGTGAGTAGCCATCACATCGCTTCTCAAAGATAACTTGCCACCATTCTAGAGAGTCTTTCACTCTCTATTTTTACAGTCTTTGTACATTTATTTCATTAATAGAAATTGTGTATTACTCTATCTCTGTGTTTGTGGTTGCATCTCTGATACATTTTTGTTATATTATTGGATATCCGCGATATCTCTGTGCATTTATTTATTATATCTCCGCTCTCATTTTGTGCCGAAAATAATCCGGATCAGTGGTATTAGAGCAGACTCCTCTTTATCATTTTTCAGTGCATGTCCCAGACGATGTTCGAGTATAGCAAGATGGGTCTCATGCTTGTCTCTCTTGAAGACAATCTCTCTCGCACGCCCAAGAAACCCTCCATGTCGGAATAAAATAAAAATGACGGAGTAGACGATCCTATCAATATGTTTCTCTAGCAAGCTCTCACGTGATAGAGGAACAAAATGATGGAGAATTGTTCCCACATCCTTCAACGACTGTCAATAGCAACAAGCGTATCTTCATCAACCAGACACTTTGGAAGCACCTCTCCTTTAACAGTACATGTTAATTTTGATATTCCCGTATTTGAAGGACAGATAGATGTGGATGCCCTAGACAAATGGTTAAATCTATTAGAAGGTTATTTCTCCATTCATAATTTTTCTGACAGGGAAAAGATCACCCTTGAGCTCCTTAAAGCTCTCCCCCATGTCAAACATTGGTGGGAAACTTACAGGGAGAAAATTTCCACAGAGGAGCCTAGAATATATGGTGATGAGCACACTTAGGATTTTTTTGTGGATGCGATAAAGGAACAATATTACCGTGTTAGAAACTATGAGGACCAGTACATGAGATGGACCACACTACGACAAGAGATGGGCCATGTAGTTCTGGATTTCACCAATACCTTCCATCCCTTCTGCACCAAAACATGTATCAAAGACTCCAAACGACATTTTGTTTTGAAATTCCATGGGGCTCTACACAGATACATCCAAACAGAAATGGATTTTCTTGACATCTCATCACTCGATGCTCCTTATCAATGTGTTGTTAAAATCGAGAAGAAATTTAAGCACTAGAACAAATGGGAGTTCAGGTCTGCAAATCCACAACAACCAAAGTATGACAAAGAAGAACCTAACAAACAGTCTCTCGAAAACCAGTCCAAGCCATAGGAAAAGAAGGGTCATGGGAAGACAAAGAAGGACACCGAAAAATGGTGTGATTTCCACAAGATCCCCTTGCACAAAACCGATGAATGACACTCAAAACAATCATTGGTGGTCGAGATCAACGACAAGGAACCGAACCCTGATTCAGAATCAGATTCTGAAAATATTGGTAAAAGACATATCATCAACGCAGACCCCACTGCTATTGTTACAACCGCAACAATTCAACTAGAAGAACCAACAGATTCTAAAGAGGGGGAGCATTTTTTTCATTCACAAATGTGGGTGAAGGAGACCCCGCTGCATTTTATTGTTGATATCGGAAGCCAGAAGAACCTCATCTCAGCATAGGTCATCATACAGTTGGGATTGTCGACAACACCACACCCGCAACCATACATCATCGGGTGGCTTCACCAAGGACGAGATCTTCATGTCAGCCAACAGTGTCGATTGTCATAAGGAATCGAGTCCTTCAAGGATGAGGTATTATGTGATGTTGCCCCATTTTATGTTTGTGATGTTCCCTTGGGACAACCATATATGTGGAGATGACATGTTGCTTATGAGTCTTGACCCCGTAGTGTCATTGTTACTTTGGGGGGTCATCTCTACAAAATACCAGACGTAGTTCCAACTACTATCCCACCTAAACAGTGTCGCAAGGTAGTATCTCCTACTACAAAATTCAGCTTCTTCGCAATCTGTTCAAAGGGTGAACAGAAGGATACTGCAACCACTACAGCCTCAGCCCAAGCACCCTCTATCCAATAGAAGCAGGTTGACAAGATTGTAGCAAAGTGTAAAGATTCCTTCTACACACATGAATCTCATGTATCCAGACTGGTTAAAAAGTTCCAACACTTCTAGCCACATGTTTGTGACAACCTTCAATAAGCTAAGCAACGCAACTTCCCCAACAAGGCAAGCAACTCATCAAGATGTAGATTCAACAAACGCATTTTTGTCTCCCCCGGGCACTCAACACAATGGATACCATCACTTCTTCCTAAGGAGGGAGGATTGATCCAGGTGGATATCGGTGACCACCCACCTGTTCCAACTGGCTCAAAATAGTTTTCTGGCAATTTTGGTAATTTACTATATTTAGCAGTTTTTCGGGTCTTGAACTTTCGAAGCCGTTTTGAGGCCCTAAACGACGTTTTTTGGTCGGAAAATATCATCATTATATTTTCTGCCAACTATTGTAGTACTCGGATAGATATTTCTAACGATCTATCGTGCTCCCAAAACGAAGATCATATGCGAAAGTTACACCCCTGGGAAGTTGATACACCAAACTACCCAAAACAGGGTCCACAAAACTGTTGGCTTTTCATCTTCATGGGTTAGAGTTTTCGATTTTACTTATGTTAAAAAGGCCTTTGGAGCCTCATTGTAACAATCATCATCTTGTGAATGCGAGTAGCCATCACATCTCTTCTCAGAGATTAGCGGCCACCATTCTAGCGAGTCTTTCACTCTGTATTTTTACAGTCTCTGTACATTTCTTTCATTAATAGAAATTGTGTAATATTGTATCTCTATGTTTATGGTTGCATCTCTGATACATTTCTATTATATTATTGGATATCCGCGATATCTCTGTGCATTTCTTTATTATATCTCCTCTCTCATTTCAAGCCGAAAATAATCTAGATCAGTGGTATCAGAGCAGGTTGCTCTTGATCATTTTTCAATGCATGTCCCCGACGAGGTCCGAGTATAGCAAGTTGGGTCTCAAGCTTGTCCTTATTGAATACAATATCTCTCGCATGCCCAAGACACCCTCCATGGTGGAAGAAAATAAAAACGACGGAGCAAACAATCCTATCAATCTGTTGCTTGAGCAATCTCTCACGCAACAGAGGGACGAAATGATGGAGAATTTTTCCCACATCCTTCAACGCTTGTCGATAGTAACAAGAACATCTTCATCAGACAAACACTTTGGAAGCACCTCTCCTTTCAAGGTATAAGTTAATTTTGATATTCCCGTATTTGAAGGTCAAGTAGATGTGGATGGCCTAGACAAATGGTTAAATCTGTTAGAAGGTTATTTCTCTGTTCATAATTTTTCCGAAAGTAAAAATATCACCTTCGTGCTCTTTAAATCTCTCCCCCATGTCAAACATTGGTTGGAAACTTACTGGGAGAAAATTTCCACAGAGGAGTCTGGAATATATGGGTACGAACCCACTTGGGATTTTTTTGTGGATGTGGTAAAGGAACAATATTACCTTGTTGGCAATGATGAGGACCAATACATGAGATGGACCACACTTTGTTAAGATATGGGCCAAGAAGTTTCAGAGTTCACTAATACCTTCCATACCTTGTGCACCAAGCTAGGTATCAAAGACTTCGAACGACATTTGGTTTTGAAATACCTGGGGGATCTACACAGATACAGCCAAACTGAAATTGATTTTCTGGACATCTCATCACTCGGTGTTGCTTATCAATATGTTGTTAAAATCAAGTAGAAATTTAAGCACCAGAACAAATGGGAGTTCATGTTTGCAAATCCGTAACAACCAAAGTATGACAAAGATGGCCCTAACAAATAGTCTCCCAAAAACTAGTCCAAGCCACAACAAAAGAAGGGTCACGGGAAGACAAAGAAGGACATCGAAAAATGGTGTGATTTCCACAAGATCCCCTAGCACAACACCGATGAATTTCGCTCAAAATAGTCATTTGTGGATGAGATCAAAGACAAGGAGCCGAACCCTGATTTAGAATCTAATTATGAAAATACTGGTAAAAGACAGATCATCGACATAGACCACACTGCTATTGTTGCGACCGCAACAATTCAACCAGAAGAACCAACAAATCCTGAAGAGGGGGAACACCTTTTTCATTCATAGATGTGGGTGAAGGGGACCCGGTTTCATTTTATTGTTGATAGTGGAAGCCAGAATAACCTCATCTCAACAGAGGTCGTCAAACAGTTTGGATTGTTGACAACACCATAGCCGCAACCGTACATCATTGAGTGGATTCGCCAAGGACGCAATCTTCGTGTTAGCGAGTAGTGTCTATTCTCATATGACATCCATCCCTTCAAGGACAAGGTATTATGTGATGTTTCTCCATTAGATGTATGTGATGTTCTCTTGGGCCAACCATATATGTGGAAATGCCATGTTGTTTATGAGTCTCAACCGCGTAGTGTCATTGTTACTTTGGGGGGTCATGTCTACAGAATACCAGAGGTAGTTCCAACTACTATCCAACCTAAACAGTGTGACAAGGTGGTATCTCATACTACAAAGTTCAACTTCTTCACAATCTTCTCAAAGGGTGAACATAAGGATATTGAAACCACTACAACCTCGCACTCTCTATCCAATAGAAGCATGTCGACAAGATTGCAACAAAGTGTAAAGATTCCTTCTGCACACAATAATCTCATGTAGCCAGGCTGGTTAAAAAGTTCCAACCCTTCCAGCCACATGTTCATGACAACCTTCAACAAGCTAAGCAGTGAAACTTCCCCAACAAGGCAAGCAGCGCATCAAGATCTAGATTCAACAAACGCTTTTCCCTCTCCCCCGGGAAATCAAGGCAATGGAAACCGTCGCTTCCTAAGGAGGGAGGATTTATCTAGGTGGATATTGGTGGCCATCAACCTTTCCAATTGGCTCAAAACAATTTTCTTGCAATTTTAGTAATTTACTATTTTTAGCTATTTTTCGGCTACTAAACTTTCGAAGCCGTTTTGAGGCCCTAACTAACTTTTTTTGGGCATGGTATGGTTGGAAAATACCATCATGATATTTTCTGCAAACTATTGTAGTCCTTGGATAGATCTTTCTAATGGTCTATCATGCGCCCCAAACGAATATCGTATGCCAAAGTTACGTCCCCTGGAAGTTGATACACCAAACTACCCAAAACGGGGTCCACAAAACTGTTAGCTTTTCATATTCCCGTGTTAGGGTTTTGGATTTAAAAAATTCCTTTGGAGCCTCATTGTAACAATCATCATCTTGTGAATGCAATTAGCCATCACATCTCTTCTCAAAGATAAGATACCACCATTCTAGCGAGTCTTTAACTCTTTATTTTTACAATCTCTATACATTTCTTTCATTAATAGAAATCGTGTATTACTGTATCTCTGTGTTTATGGTTTCATCTCTAATACATTTATGTTATATTATTGGATATCCCCGATATCTCTGTGCATTTCTTTATTATATCTCTGCTCTCATTTTGGGTCGAAAATAATCTGGATCAGTGGTATCAGAGCAGGCTTCTCTTGATCATTTTTTAGTGCATGTCCCCGACGAGGTCCGAGTATAACAAGTTGGGTCTCGAGCTTGTCTCTATTGAAGAAAATCTCTCTCGCATGCCCAAAAAATCCTCCATGATAGAAGAAAATAAAAACGACGGAACAAATGATCCTATCAATCTGTTGCTTGAGCAAGCTCTCACACGACAGAGGGACAAAATAATGGATAATTATTCCCACATCCTTCAACGCATGCCATTAGAAGCAAGCGTATATTCATCAAACAGACACTTTGGAAGCACCTCCCCTTTCAAGGTACAGGTTAATTTTGATATTCCCGTATTTGAAGGTCATATAGATGCGGATGCCCTAGACAAATGGTTAAATCAATTAGAAGGTTATTTCTCTGTTCATAATTTTTCCTACAGAGAAAAGATCACCTTCGCGCTCCTTAAAGCTCTCCCCCATGTCAAACATTGGTGGGAAACTGACTGGGAGAAAAGTTACATAGAGGAGTCTGGAAGATATGGGGACGAGCCCACATGGGATTTTTTTGTGGATGCGATAAAGGAACAGTATTACCCTATTGTCAACTATGAGGACTAGTACATGAGATGGACCACACTGCGGCAAGAGATGGGCCAAGAAGTTTCGGAGTTCACCAATACCTTCCATGCCTTGTGCACCAAGATGGGTATCAAATACTCTGAACGATATTTGGTTCTGAAATACCGTGGGGCTCTACATAGCTACATCCAAACTGAAATGGATTTTCTAGACATCTCATCACTCGGTGTTGCTTATTGATATGATGTTAAAATCAAGCAGAAATTTAAGCACCAGAACAAACTGGAGTTTGGGTCTGCAAATCCACAAAAACCAAAGTATGACAAAGACAGCCCTAACAAATAGTCTTCCGAAAACCAGTCCAAGCCAGAGGAAAAGAAGGGTCACGGGAAGACAAAGAAGGAGACCGAAAAATGGTGCGATTTCCACAAGAGCCCCTAGCACAACACCGATGAATGTCTCTCAAAATAGTCATTGGTGTCTGAGATCAAAGACAAGGAGCCGAACCCTAATTCAGAATCTGATTCTGAAAATATTGGTAAAAGATAGATCATCAACGCAGACCCCACTGCTATTGTCACGACCGCGACAATTCAACCAGAAGAACCAACAGATCCTGAAGAGGGGGAGGGCCTTTTTCATTCACCGATGTGGGTGAAGGGGACCTCGTTGCACTTTATTGTTCATAGTGGAAGCCAGAAGACCCTCATCTTAGCAAAGGATGTCAAACAATTGGGATTGTCGACAACACCACACCCACAACCATACGTCATCGGGTGGCTTCACCAAGGACGAGATCTTTGTGTCAGCCAATAGTGTTGATTTTCATACGTCATCCAACCCTTCAAGGACAAGGTATTATGTGATGTATCCCCATTGGATATCTGTGATGTTTTCTTTGTCCAACCACATATGTGGAGACACCATGTTGTTTATGAGTCTCGACCTCGTAGTGTCATTGTTACTTTGGGGGATAATCTCTACAGAATACCAGAGGTAGTTCAAACTACTATCCCACCTAAACAATGTCGCAAGGTAGTATATCATACTACAAAATTCAGCTTCTTCACAATCTGTTCAAAGGGTGAACAAAAGGATACTGCAACTACTACAGCCTCGGCCCAAGCACCCTCTATCCAACAGAAGCAGGTCGATAAGATTGCAACAAAGTGTAAAGATTCCTTCTCCACACATGAATCTCATTTAGCCATACTAGTTAAAAATTTCCAACCCTTCCAGCCACATGTTCATGACAACCTTCAACAAGCTAAGCAGCGCAACTTCCCCAACAAGGCAAGCAGCTCATCAAGATGCAGATTCAACAAACGCTTTTCCCTTTCCCCCGGGCACTCAACACAATGGAGACCATCGCTTCCTAAGGAGGGAGGATTGATCCAAGTGGATATCGGTGGCCACCCACCTTTTCCAATTGACTCAAAATAGTTTTCTGGCAATTTTGGTAATTTACTATTTTTAGTAGTTTTTCGGGTCTTGAACTTCCGAAGCCGTTTTGAGGCCCTAAACGATGTTTTTTGGTTGGAAAATATCATCTTTATATTTTCTTCCAACTATTGTAGTACTCGGATAGATATTTCTAATGATCTATCGTGCGCCCCAAACGGAGATTGTATGCCAAAGTTATGCCCTCGGGAAGTTGATACACCAAACTACCCAAAACAGGGTCCACAAAATTGTTGGCTTTTCATCTTCTCGGGTTAGGGTTTTGGATTTTAGTTATGTTAAAAAGGCCTTTGGAGCCTCATTGTAACAATCATCATCTTGTGAATGTGAGTAGCCATCACATCTCTTCTCATAGATAAGTTGCCACCATTCTAGCGAGTCTTTCACTCTGTATTTTTACAGTCTCTGTACATTTCTTTCATTAATAGAAATCGTGTATTATTGTATCTCTGTGTTTATGGTTGCATCCATGAAACATTTTTGTTATATTAGTGGATATCCGCGATATCTCTATGCATTTATTTATTATATCTCCGCTCTCATTTCGTTCTGAAAATAATCTGGATCAGTGGTATCAGAGAAGGTTGCTCTTGATCATTTTTCAGTGCATCTCCCTGACGAGGTTCAAGTATAGCAAGTTGGGTCTCGAGCATGTCTCTCTTGAATACAATCTCTCTCGCATGCCCAAGAAACCCTCCACAGTGGAAGAAAAAAAAAACAACAGAGCATACAATCCTATTAATTTGTTGCTTGAGAAAGCTCTCATGCGACAGAGGGATGAAATGATGGAGAATTTTTCCCACATCCTTCAATGCTTGTCAATAGCAACAAGAACATATTCAACAAACAAGCACTTTGGAAACACCTCTCCTTTCAAGGTATAGGTTAATTTTGATATTCTCGTATTTGAATATCAAATAGATGTGAATGCACTAGAAAAATGGTTAAATCTGTTAGAAGGTTATTTCTCTTTTCATAATTTTTCCGACAGGAAAAATATCACCTTCGCGCTCCTTAAATATCTCCCCCATGTCAAACATTGGTGGGAAACTTACTCGGAGAAAAGTTCCACAGAGGAGTCTAGAATATATAGGGATGATCCCACTTGGGATTTTTTTGTGGATGTGATAAAGGAACAGTATTACCCTGTTGGCAACTATGAGGACCAGTACATGAGATGGACCACACTGCAGCAAGAGATGGGCCAAGCAGTTCCATAGTTCACCAACACCTTCCATACCTTGTGCACCAAGCTGGGTATCAAATAATCCGAATGACATTTGGTTCTGAAATACCCTGGGGATGTACACAGATACATCCAAACTGAAATGGACTTTCTGGACATCTCATCACTCGGTGCTTCTTATCGATATGCTCTTAAAATAAAGAAGAAATTTAAGCACCAGAACAAATGGGAGTCCGGGTGTGAAAATATGCAACAACCAAAGTATGACAAAGATGGCCCTAACAAATAGTCTCCTGAAAACTAGTCCAAGCTACAGGAAAAGAAGGGTCACAAGAAGACAAATAAGGACATCGAAAAATGGTGCGATTTCCACAAGAGCCCCTAGCACAACAAAGATGAATGTCACTCAAAACAGTCATTGGTGGATGAGATCAAAGACAAGGAGCCGAACCCTAATTCAGAATATGATTATGAAAATACTGGTAAAAGATAGATCATCGATACAGACCCCACTACTATTGTCACAACCTATGGCAATTCACCCAGAAGAACCAATAGATCTTGAAGAGGGGGAGCACCTTTTTCATTCACAGATGTGGGTGAAGGGGACCCCGCTGCATTTTATTGTTGATAGCGAAAGCCAAAAGAACCTCATCTCAACAAAGGTCGTCAAATAGTTGGGATTGGTGACAACACCACAGCTGCAACCATACATCATCGAGTGGCTTCGCCAAGGATGAGATATTCTTGTCAGGGAGCAGTGTCTATTGTCATACGACATCCATCCCTTCAAGGACAAGGTATTATGTGATGTTTCCCCATTGGATGTCCGTGATGTTCTCTTGGGCCAACCATATATGTGGAGACGCCATGTTGTTTATGAGTCTCGACCCCGTAGTGTCATTGTTACATTGGGGGGTCATCTCTACATAATACAAGAGGTAGTTCCAACTACTATCACACCTAAACAGTGTCACAAGGTAGTATCTCATACTAAAAAATTCAACTTCTTCATAATCTGTTCAAAGGGAAAACTTAAGGATACTGCAACCACTACAGCCTCGACCCAAGAACTTTCTATCCAAAAGAAGCAGGTCGACAATATTGCAACAAAGTGTAAAGATTACGTTTGAAGATAGGAATCTCATGTATCCATAATGGTTAAAAATTTCCATCCCTTCCAGCCACATGTTCGTGATAACCTTCAACAAGCTAAGCAGTGCAACTTCCCCAACAAGGCAAACAGTTCATCAGGATCTAGATTCAACAAATGCTTTTCCCTCTTCCCCAGGCACTCAATGCAATGGAGAACATCACTTCCTAAGGAGGTAGGATTTATCCAGGTGGATATCGGTGGCCACCCACCTTTTCCAACTAGCTCAAAACAGTTTTCTGGCAATTTTGGTAATTTACTATTTTTAGCAGTTTTTCGGGTCCTTAACTTCCGAAGCCGTTTTGAGGCCCTAACCAATGTTTTTTGGGCATGGTCTGGTCGAAAAATATCATCATGATATTTTCTTCCAACTATTGTAGTCCTCATATATATCTTTCTAACGATCTATCATGCGCACCAAACAGAGATCGTATGCCAAAGTTACGCCCCTGGGAAGTTGATACACCAAACTACCCAAAACGGGGTCCACAAAACTGTTGTCTTTTGATCTTCCTGGGTTAGGGTTTTGGATTTTACTTATGATAAAAAGGCCTTTGGAGCCTCATTGTAACAATCATCATCTTTTGAATGCGAGTAGCCGTCACATCTCTTCTCAGAGCTAAGCTACCACCATTCTAGCGAGTCTTTCACTCTTTATTTTTACAGTCTCTGTACATTTCTTTCATTAATAGAAAACGTGTATTACTGTATCTCTGTGTTTATGGTTGCATCTCTTATACATTTCTTTTATATTTTTGGATATCTGCAATATATCTGTGCATTTCTTTATTATATCTCTTCTCTCATTTCGTGCTGAAAATAATGGATCAGTGGTATCAGAGCAAGTTGCTCTTGATCATTTTTCAGTGCATGTCCCCGACGCGGTTCGAGTATAGAAAGTTGGGTCTCGAGATTGTCTCTCTTGAATAAAATCTCTCTTGCACGCCCAAGAAACCATCCATCGCGAAAGAAAATAAAAATGACGGAGGAAACGATTTTATCAATATGTTGCTTGAGCAAGCTCTCATGCGATAGAGGGAAAAAATGATGGAGAATTTTTCCCACATACTTCAACACCTACCGATAGAAACAAGCACATATTCATAAAACAAACACTTTGGAAGAACCTCTCCTTTCAAGTTACATGTTAATTTTGATATTCCCATATTTTAAGGTCAGATAGATGCGGATGCCCTAGACAAATGGTTAAATATGTTAGAATGTTATTTCTCTGTTCATAATTTTTCCAAAAGGGAAAAGATCACCTTCACGCTCCTTAAAGATCTCCCCCATGTCAAACATTGGTGGGAAACTTACTCGGAGCAAATTTACACAGAGGAGTCTGGAATATATGGGGATGAGCCCACTTGGGATTTTTTTGTGGATGCGGTAAAGGAACAGTATTACCCTTTTGGAAACTATGAGGACCAACACATGAGATGGACCACACTGTGGCAAGAGATGGGCCAAGCAGTTTCAAAGTTCACTAATACCTTCCATGCCTTGTGCACCAAGTTGGGTATCAAAGACTCCGAATGAAATTTGGTTCTAAGATACCGTGGGGCTCTACATAGATACATCCAAATTGAAATGGATTTTTTGGACATCTCATCACTCGGTGCTGCTTATTGATATGCTGTTAAAATAGAGAAAAAATTTAATCACTAGAACAAATGGGAGTTCAGGTTTGAAAATATGCAACAACCAAAGTATGACAAAGATGGCCCTAACAAACAGTCTCCCGAAAACCAGTCCAATCCATAGGGAAAGAAGGGTCATGGGAAGACAAAGAAGGACACCGAAAAATGGTGTGATTTCCACAAGAGCCCCTGGCACAACACCGATGAATGTCGCTCAAAACAGTCATTGGAGGCTGAGATCAAACATAAGGAGCCGAACCCTAATTTAGAATCTGATTATGAAAATAATGGTAAAAGATAGATCATTGACGCAGACCCCATTGCTATTGTCGCGACCGCCACAATTCAACCAGAAGAACCAACAGATCCTGAAGAGGGGGAGGTCCTTTTCATTCACAGATGTGGGTGAAGGGGACCCTGCTGCATTTTATTGTTGATAGCGGAAGCCGAAAGAACCTCATCTTAGCAGAGGTCATCAAACATTTGGGATTGTCAACAACACCACACCCGCAACCATACATCATCGAGTGGCTTCGCCAAGGACGAGATCTTCGTGTCAACTAGTAGTGTCGATTGTCATACGACATCCAACCCTTCAAGGACAAGGTATTATGTGAGGTTTCCCCATTGGATGTCTGTGATGTTTTCTTGGGCCAACCATATATGTGGAGACACCATGTTGTTTGTGAGTCTCAACCCCATAGTGTCATTGTTACTTTGGGGGTCATCTCTACAAAATACTAGAGGTAGTTCCAACTACTATCCCACCTAAACAGTTCCGCAAGGTAGTATCTAATACTACATAATTTAGCTTCTTCACAATCTATTCAAAGGGCGAACATAAGGATATTACAACCACT
The DNA here is from genome assembly GCA_009831015.1 of Picea engelmannii. Taxonomy (NCBI): domain Eukaryota; kingdom Viridiplantae; phylum Streptophyta; class Pinopsida; order Pinales; family Pinaceae; genus Picea; species Picea engelmannii. Next base: position 354,060 of record ML788645.1, read on the forward strand.
ACAGCCTCAACCCAAGCACCCTCTATCCAACAGAAGCAGGTCGACAAGATTGCAGCAAAGTGTAAAGATTCCTTCTGCACACAGGAATCTCATGTAGCTGAACTGGTTAAAAATTTCCAACCCTTCCAGCCACTTGTTCGTGACAACCTTCAACAAGCTAAGAAGCGCAACTTCCCCAACAAGGTAAGCAACTCATCAAGATGCAGATTCAACAAATGATTTTCCCTCTCCCTCAGGCACTCAACGCAATGGACACCATCGCTTCCTAAGGAGGGAGGATTGATCTAGGTGGATAGCGTTGGCCACCCACCTTTTCTAACTTGCTCAAAGCAATTTTCTAAAATTTTGGTAATTTACTATTTTTAGCAGTTTTTCGGGTCCTGAACTTCTGAAGTCGTTTTGAGGCCCTAAACGACATTTTTTGGGCATGGTCTGGTCAGAAAATAGAAACATGATATTTTCTGCCAACTATTGTATTTCTCGGATATATCTTTCTAACAATCTATCATGTGCCCCAAATGGAGATCGTATGCCAAAGTTACGCCCCGGGGAAGTTGATACACCAAACTACCCAAAACGGGGTCCACAAAATTGTTGGCTTTTCATCTTCTAGGGTTAGGGTTTTGGATTTTACTTATGTTAAAAATTCCTTTGGAGCCTCATTGTAACAATCATCTTCTTGCGAATGCGACTAGCCATCACATCTCTTGTCAGAGATAAGCTTCCACCATTCTAGCGAGTCTTTCACTCTGTATTTTTACAGTCTCTGTACATTTCTTTCATTAATAGAAATCCTGTATTACTGTATTTCTGTGTTTATGGTTGCATCTATGATACATTTATGTTATATTATTGGATATCCGTGATATCTCTGTGCATTTATTTATTATATCTCCACTCTCATTTCGTGCCGAAAATAATCCAGATCAGAGAGAGATTGTGGCACCAGGGGGTGAGATAGAGAAGGGGAGAGAGAGAGGTAAAGAGATATATGGGGAAATTTGTGGGGAGAGACAAAGGGAAATGTGGATAGAGGGAACAAGGGGTAGATGGGGGAGAG
>ML788645.1:355416-369480 GCA_009831015.1 Picea engelmannii
AGAGATGGAGGGAATGCAAGAGAAAGTGGGGGAGAGAGGGGAAAACAGGGAGAGAGGGAAGGAGGGGGAAGGGGGGAGAGAGGGAAGCAAGGGGGGTTGAGGGAAGGATAGAGAGAGAGAGAGAGGGGGGAAAGAAGGTGGAGATAAGACAAAGAGAGTGAGTGGGGTAGAGAGATAAGGGAAGAAGGAGACAATAAGCAAGGGGAACAGGGGGAAAAGAGAGAGGGAGAGAGAGAGAGAGAGGAAGATAAGTAGAGGTAGGGAGAGGAGGGAAAAGGGAGGGAGGGAGAGAGAGAGATAAATAGAGAGAGTGAGGGTAGAGGGGCGAGAGAGAGAGGGGGGCATAGAGATATTTAATTTTAATAGGAATGCATGTGTGTTCTTGTTACTAATAACGCATGTGCTCTTTAGGAACATGCGCACGTTCCTAAAACGAACGCACATTATTTTTATTTCAATTTTTTTAGGAACACACACATGTTCTTGTACACGTGTTATTAGGAACACGTGCACATTCTTGAGAACGTGACTACGTGGCTTGCTGAGTGGAGGTTCAGGTATTTTCAAACCTATCACATTAGGAACACTGTGTGTTCCTAGAAATGGGCACGTGTTCCTATGAGTGCGCGTTCCATCTCACCCCGCTTCAACTTTATCATCCACCAACTTCGTGCACTCACCCTTATAAGAAAGGAGAAATCATTGAGTCTCTATCAAATCCATGTTAGAATATGATGGATTTGCTCGTTTTACCATTGACAATATCACTATTTTCACCAAACCATAGGCTGAAGCCACCCTCCAAGCACCTTAACCTTGACAGAGAATCACTCCAAAAGAAAACCCTAGGCTAGATATCCAAACAAAGGGTAGTGCACCTTTCCCCAAGGATAACACACCAACAAGAGCTGAACAGATAGTCCAAACCCTAACCAAGAGATATTCCAAGCCAAACATGATCTGCTAGCTGCAGCAGCTGCAATGGCATCTCTCCTCCAAGCCTGTGCACAAAACTGGGCACTACAGTGCACACAAGTGTTGCTCTGCAATTCTGAGACAGCCTTCTAGAATGAAGACTGGCCTCCTGTATTTATAGTAATTTTGGCTAACTGCCTAGGCCGAATTCTCATTCTAGGTATCTGTCTTTTCAGTATATATTATTTCTTCTGACCGACTTCTTCTCTTGGAGGCTAATAACCTAATACAAGTTATCTTCTTGAGCCGACATGTCTTCTAGGGTTATTAGACAACTCATTAGGGTTTCTTCTTGCTTCCCGGAGTATTCTATTCTCATCAGGTTTACATGTGGAGGTAAATACCTCCCGCAACTACCATAATATCAACACTCCCTCCTAGCTAGGGAGGTATGACAGGTAATGGTCTTGAGCACAAAACATACCATTCACCCAGTAGCATCAACATAGTTGTATAGACTATCTCATGACTAGATCATGAGCACCATCATCACCATCATTGTCATTAGCTGCATCATCTCTCGAAACCATACTCTATCTGAGTAATCAGACATGATGCTCACTCCACAGAGTGACACAAGAACCATTCTTCTAATCTAGAAGAATAAATGTTCTGAACCATTTTCTGTTGGGGAAATCTCTGTTCATTGATCATCCATCTAGCTAATAATCATTTTCAACACTGTTGATAGTCTTCAAGTCAATTGAAACAATATCATTCAATAGAACACAACTGTGTCTATCCATAGTAGTACACAACTACAATCTAGTGGTATACTACCACACCAAGTAGCACACAGATACTTGATCAAACAGTGGAACACATCCACCATAGTAGTATACATCTACTATATAGAGACATATGGTCTTCATAACAATCATCTGATATCAACCTACACAGAAACAATGTTATGATATAAACAGAATCATATGGGCCATTCTTCCACTCACATCTGTGAGATATCAGAAGAGTATCTACCCTTAAAATGGTAAGACATCAATGATGAGTTATCTGGACTATTCTTCTCAAGAAAGGAAGAATAACTATCCTGATTTCTGACCCTGGACCATTCCCCACCCTGGGCCATTCCTCTGACACTAAACAAAGTGTAACCTGGAGAGAATGATTCTGCCCTAAGGAATGTCTATCCCTGATTGTTGAACCTGTACCATTCCCCACCCTAGGCCATTCCTTCGGCACTAAACAAAGTGCAACCTAGAGAGAATGAATCCACCCTAAGGAATGACTGTCTGGACCATTTCCAAAGGAAATGATTGTCCTTCACCAACCTCCAAAATGGACCATTCCCCATGTTAACCACAATGGGAAATCATTGTCTAGTGAGGCAGTCTAGTCTTCTTGAGTAACCCTCAAGAAGAGAGACTTACCTAGACCAATTCCCATGTTAACCACAATGGGAATTCATTGTCTATGGTACATCATCAATTTGGACCATTTTCGAACTGGAAAATGTATGTCCGTCAGAAATCTCAATCCACTTTCCGAACTGGAAAGAATCTGCTCATCCTGGACCATTTTTTTCGAACTGAAAAATGACTATCCATCAATAAATAATACATCGGTTTTCCCTCCCAACCTGGGATTCATCTCTTCCTTTTTCAATAAGGAAGTCATCTTCACGAGCTCTATCTTGAGTACACAAACTCTTTCATCTTGGACAGAAGATTTAACAAAATGTTTTCTTATCTTCTCATCTGTGGAGATATGTATTGGAGAACCACTTTCCCCTTTCTGGACTTCATCATGGATAATGTAATGCTTGATTTCAAATGTACTTTGGTCTGGAACACTGGTTTTCTCTGAAGGCTTCATGTAGCTCTGATCAATAAAGTATATCATTGTTGGAAAATTGGAACATATCCATCTGGCATTTCTTCTGTCATCATGAGATCTGATCTTCTGAGTAATCATCTTGATACAATATCTCTGTTATAGAAAATATTCACCACGCTTCTGATGTGGACTGGAGGTTCTCCACCAAGATATCTTCTTCCATCTGCATACAAGGGTCTCTTTCTGGTATGCTTCAAATTCTTGAGGTTGCTCTTCATACGCTCTTTGTTCAATTGCTCTGGAGAACAGTATTTGCATTCATCTAATGTAGAACTCCAACCCATGGATATTGCGGATGATATAAATACTCATGTAGAGGTATGTCTGGTTTATTAGAACAAGTAATCATCATATTCTTCTCCCTCCATATGGGAGAACCTCTAGTTTTGTATCTTGCAATGCTTGCATATATACACCGTTCTTCATCACAACTTTCAGTTCTTATGCTTGATTTCTTTTATTGAGTTCATATCAGGTTGGTAATCTTGTGATTCTTAATATTGTTCTGGCTTCTCTTTCTTTCTTGGGATCTTCATGTTCTTCCTGATGTTTTTATTTATCTCTTGGGTCCATGGAGTTTCTTATAGATTCCATGCCCTAAAGATTCCACTTCTTTCTTTCATTATAGGATCATGGACGTGGATGGACAACCAGGGATACTTTAAGGCTTCTCTTCGAAGAAGACTTCTTCTGAGGTTGAACTGAACACGTATTGTCTTTCATGGTTGTTACCATGGATATATACTTCATCATCTTCAATGGATCATAGGATTAGCTCCCTCCTAATCCTTGCTTCTTGTATGAGTGCATATAATCGACTCCCTCCGTCTAACAGAGTCCACGCTTTCATCTGCATTTTTATTGTCTTCTACAAAACGTCATAAGTCTTTCTCCAATTTCCTCTTGATTTGTTGACTTCTTTCTGTCTTTGCTTCTTCTAAGTCTCTTCATAATTGATTCTGATTTCAGCTTATCTTGTAATAGCTTCCACATGATTTGTTTGATGTATTTCATCCTTTCATTTGTATAATGATAGAAATCCTTATCTTTTTGTTCTTCCATAGGTATAATTCTTCTTGGAATATATTATCTTCTAAGAGATAGATATGCAAGTTATGTACAGAGACTATGCAAACAAGATATGTACAAGAAATAAGAAGAGTATTGTTACCTTAAGAAGAAGAAGTCTTTTTCATCCTGCTTAGTCTTCTTTGTAGGTTCCTTTTCTTTGGCAACTGATGCTTCATGTTTCCCCTTCCTTTTCTTTAGCTAGGGACAATGATTCTTGTAGTGACCATACTTTCGACAGTTGAAGCATTGTATTTCTGAAATATCTTTCTCTTGATTTGGCTTCCTCCTTGAACCAAACTTCCTTTTGTTCCTGAAATTCTTGAATCTTCCTGTGAAGGCTTGATCATCATACTTCTTTTGGGGTTTTTATTTTGCACTGATCCTAGATTCTTCTTGAGCAAAACAAGTCCAAAGTTCTTCAAATGTAGGATACTCCTTCCTTGTGTTCATGCTTGCGGAAAATGCATCCCATGTCTTGGGAAGACCATTGAGTACTATGTTTACCAATTCTTTCTCTAAAATGATCTCTGCAATAGCTTGTAGTTGATCTCTTAACTAGGAGATCCTCACAAGGTATGATGTTATGCTATCATCATCATTCATCTTCATGTCACGAAGCTCATTCTTTAGACTCATTATTTGTCCAATGTTTATGACTGAGAAGAGGTTTGTTAGGGCATCGTACATCTTCTTTGATGAGTCAAGATGGGAGATGTAGGGTATCAAGTTGTCTTTTATAGATTCCACTATGATACTCATGGCATTGATGTCACCGTCTTTGAACTTCTCCATAACTGCAACGTTCTGTGGTTCCTTCTCTTTTCCTTCTTCAAACTCTAGTTCCACGATCTTTCCTTTCACAATATCCAGCACTTTATTCTTGGCAAGGATGGGGTCAATCCTTTCTTCCATGCTCTGAAGTTAGAAGCTCCATCTAACTTATTTTCTGACTTCATAGAGTAAGTCATGGTTGCGTTGACTTGGTCAACCCTAAATTTGACCAAAAACTCAAACTTGACGTCTTGGCTTGTTGAGAGTATCAGTAGATGTGCTAGGCTAGGGTGCACTAATCTATCCGAAAATTAGGTCAATCCCTTCACTTAAGGTGCCTCAACGAGAGGATTAGGGTTTCTGCAACTGCACCTACTAGTAACCCTAGCAACAGTGCTTTGGTGACTGCTCATGCTAGAAACCCTAGCGCTAGTTCTTCAACGAGATTAATATCCTTTAAGGCTATGTTTCCTTCCAGTGGTTAGACTGAATGAAGGAGGAGTGGGCCCATAACCTGTTTGAATATGATGGATGTGCTCGTTTTACCATTGACAATATCACTATTGTCAGCCAACCTGATCCAGGTGGATATCGGTGGCCACCCACCTTTTTCGATTAGCTCAAAATAGTTTTCTGGCAAATTTGGCAATTTACTATTTTTAGCAGTTTTTAACTTTCGAGGCCATTTTGAGGGCCCAAATGAAGGTTTTTTGAGATCGAGGCTCTCAATGATAGTTGAAGGCATGATTGAGCCCCCAAAATGAATCGCCTTGACAATACCTTTCCAACGAGCTATCATACGCCTAAAACGAAGATCGTATGCAAAAGTTACGACCCCGGGAAGTTGATGCACTAACTTACCCAAATGGGGCCCACATGACTTTTGGCGCTTCATATCCTAGGGTTAGGTTTTTGGATGTCTAGGACTTTTGACATTCCTGTTTATTGTAAAAAGGCCTTCAGAGCCTCATTGTAATCATCTTCTTGTGAATGCGAGTAGCCGTCACATCTCTTCTTAGAGATAAGCTGCCACCATTCTAGCGAGTCTTTCACTCTATATTTTTACAGTCTCTGTACATTTCTTTCATTAATAGAAATCATGTATTACTGTATATCTGTGTTTATGGTTGCATCTTTGATACATTTATGTTATATTATCGAATATCTGTGATATCTCTGTGCATTTTTTTATTATATCTCTGATCTCATTTCGTGCTGAAAATAATTCGGATCACAACCATAGGCAGAAGCCACCCTCCTATATTTATAGTAATTCTGGCTAACTACCTAGGACGACTTCTCATTCTGGGTATCTGTCTGTTCAGTATATATTATTTCTTCTGACCGACTTCTTCTCTTGGAAGCTAATAACCTAATACAAGTTATCTTCTTGAGCCGACATGTCTTCTAGGGTTATTAGCCAACTCATTAGGGTTTCTTCTTGCTTCCCGGAGTATTCTATTCTCATCAGGTTTACACGTGGAGGTAAATGCGTCCTGCAACTACCATAATATCAACAATCCACATAAGTATGAAAGTAGAGAGTGAGGGTATATATCCATGAATCTAAGATATCTCCATTCTTTTGTCTGCCATATTTCAGTAAGGTGATTCTTGTATCCAACTGAGAAATGGAATTCTGAGGTTTCTTTATTAAGCATCCATGGAGGGCACTAGCGATTGCTTGGGAAAAGTTTTTTAGGGGTGATTCTCCCTCATTTAAATACAAATCTCTATGAGAATGAAAAGAGGTGTGATATGAGGGAGGAGAGTCTAAAAACCTTAGCGAAATAGAGAAGGAAGGTATGTTGGGCCAAGGAAAGTTAGCAAGATGGAAGGAGGTAGTGATCTGTGTTAGGAAATAGTCTCCAAGAGAGATATGAAGAAACATAATTGAAAAATTAATAAATTGACCTAAGAAAACTCCAAGGGAGATATGGTTGGGAGGGTGTTTCTCCAAAGGAACCCAATCTACTAAAAAAACTTCTCGTTGAAGCAATTCTTCAACTTCTATTCTAAACTGAAGTAGAGAATGGCTTCAGAGCTAGCACCAACATAGGTCTAAGTAGGAGGCGCACTCTAAAGGAACCAAATATAAACTTATATCATGATATTTGAGAGATGATTACTAGGTGTGGCAGAGATGCCAAAAAAAACTTAAAACATTAAAAGAAAAAACATGGCGTGATGCTCTAATACCAAATGATGTAATTTGAACCTCGCAATCGCAATCAAGAAAACCTTAGCTCAAAGAAGGAAGTACTCCACCTATCCAAGAAATTTCTTAACCCAAGAATAAGAGAAATAATAAGTGAAACCACATAAATATAAAAATTCTTAAGGAAAAATGGATTACTTTATTCATGCTTGCCAAAGCTAATGGGACCACGCAACGTTGCACACGACCAATGACAAAGAGAAAAATAACTAAATACTAATGCATGCATCCCATTACATGCTTACACATAAAGTAAATGCTTAACGAACTACTAGGATTGATGAAACATTACCGTAGAAGTTGGGCATTGTTGAGTAAATGTTGAACAAGTTGGGCGTTGTTGTGAGGAAGCTAAGGGGTGCATCCTCCTTGGGGAGAAAAAAGTGTCAATCCATATCATCACTATTGAATATAATTATTTTATTATATTGGTTATGTAAATATTGTGATCGTCTTGATTTTGCTTGCACTATATTCACCTTATAGATGAAGTTTTCTTTATAGATACATTTGCATTATGTTCACCTTAGGGATGAAATAATTTTTTTACAAATATTTGAATGAGATAATTTTGGTTTTATATAATATAGTTTTGACATTGGAATCACCTTATAGCTATCTTAATTTAAACCTATTAAATGTTAAGAGAGATAGAATCAAATTTTTATAAATAATTTTTTCTTGACAAAACAAGTAAAAGTTTTTCTTCAAATTTTACAACCAGATTTGCATCCCAAAATATTTGCTCTCTAATAAACTTGATCAACCCAAAATTAGAATAAACCAATTAATATGAACAAAAACATACCTAATTTGACAAACCCAGATAAATGGACAAATTAAGATGAACCATGACCTACCTAATTTGACAAACCCATGATTAAGATAGATGAACACTAATTTAAGTTTAGATGACCTACCTAACATTTTGGATTAATATTTCACACAAATTTTCATGTTAACCATGATCATCAACTAATAAGTATTACTTTGGCAGGTACATAATTGTATAGTGTGCAATGAGTTCCAAACATTTCAACTTGAACCGTCATCAAATAGAGGAGTCTAGATGTAATGAGACGTCGAACAGTGTACAAATCTCATAGGGATTAACCTGTCGTCCACAAATATAGATACCCAAACTTTCCACCGAGCAACGCAATAATGTTTACAACCGAACTATATGGTTTTTGAAAATATAACTGTGGAGGCGGACTGTCGTACTCACCTTACAGAGATGTCTAAAATAGACCCGCATCGCTTCACTAATTCGCAGAGCAGGCGTATATGATTTGCAGTACAAATATTGTAATTGTTGTGAATATGTATACATATAGAAAGAGAGAGAACACGCCATTGAATGGAGGTTGACAGAGCTCTTAACCTCGGTGTATAGTATACATGAGAGATATATATGATTAGTATTAGAGAATTTGAGGAGTGAAATTATGAGAGAGCGGAGGGTTTGATGGTCCTTGAGAAAATCCTTTGTCCGGGAGCTAGAATGGCGTATGGATCATATTTCGCTTTCAATTCTACGATTCTGTGCCATTTGTTACCAAAATGGTTTTTCCAGTCTGATTCCGTCGTGTAATGGGGAAGATATTGTTTAGCACGGATTCCTGCTTTGCTACAGAAGTTCAGTATCCTATTATTTTGATCCATCAAATACTCCACACTGTCGCTTCCTGTAGCTGAAGGAAGTGCGGAGCGCAGGAGGCCCACCAAGTAGAAAATATTATCTTCCGGAATGACTGCCGACATTCGTTCATCCCATCTGCATAGAGAATCAAGAATTCAATGAGAAATCTTAAGAATTCCATGAGAACTTCATTGAAAGTTTATAATAATTTCTGCAGATGAAACGTTGTGCTAACGTGTTACTGTTCATGGGGTAAATGAGTATGGGACCGTTGCTTCTGTTCCGAAGAATGTCTCTGAATACTCGTGCATCAAATTCATGAATTTTGGTTCTTGGAACTAATAAATTTAGCCATGGATGTGGCACTTCCCACAGGCCCTTCGAACGGAGTTTGAGCTCCGCAGTGTGAACACGATCAAGAAAGTCCACATACGAGACATCCGTAGTGAAAACCGAACCTGGGATAAAGTGCAGTGAAGAGAGCAGGGACGTTACATCCTGCAACATATATACCACCAAAGAACATATATTCATATATTTCTGTCAATAAGTTAAACACCACACAGATATATTTCTGTCAACAAGTACCTCGTCAACTGTATTGTTGTTCATGTAATTCATGGCCATTTCCAAGCAGTACAAGATACGGCCTTTCGTGTTTAGATTTTTTACTTTTACTGGATTCTGAGGCGAGAAGAAAGAAGATCTCCAATTACTGAGAAGTTCTTCGTTGTTTATAATTACAAATCCTTCAACATAATCGAATATGAGGTCACCCATAGGACGAGATATTAGATATTCTTGATCTTTGGTGAATGCTTTGAAGTCTGAGTACAGGACTCTGATCCATCTCACCTGTAAAATCAATATGCATAAATTCTTATCAAAGTTTGAAATGATTTAGAAAAATGAAGAACACATGCATAAAACTCTTTAAGAATCCTTTACAACATACAGCAAATCCTCACCCGATTTGGCGCAGGCTCAAGAGCAATCCGGACCTTGGTGATGATACCAAACTGACCTAGCCCACCAAGCACTGCATGGAATAGCTCTGTATTCTCATCTTTTGAGCAATTCAATACGTCCCCTTTCCCTGGATAGTATATTAGACATAAATAGAAGCTAAACAGAAACAAAGAGTATCAATTTATCATCTGCAAGGAAAGGATCTACTTGGGTTTGTTTGAGAAGGTTTACCCGTGACGACTTCAAGCAGATAGACATTGTTGATCTGGGGGCCATGGCGAAAAGCTTGGCCACTGATTCCAGCATTCGAGAGTGTCCCACCCACTGTGAGATATAGATAGTCAGTCCATGACTTTGGAGCCAAGCCTTCCTTGAGCGTGGCATGCAACAAGTCAATCCACAGCTCACCTGCATTCACATCGACATAGGAACCTTGGTTCGTCACATCTATAACCCCCTTGAGGGATCCCATCTCTATTACGATTCCATTTTCTGCTTGAGCTTGCCCGTTGAGGGAATGAGCATGGCCTTTGGCAGCAATTGTCAGATCGGACGATGAACCGCATTTATAAATAGACTTTACTAGTGTTGCAATGTCTGATACTGATGCTGGATAAAGCACTGCTGTCGGATGAGCTGTATGTCGATTCCCAAAATCATATGCAACGACATGGGTGTTGACGAAGTCGACATATCCATCGAAATCTAGGGTTCCGAGATCAACCTTCAAACCGACAGCGGAAATCAAACTGGCGATCACGGAGATCAATACCAGCACCGAAGTCCGCTTCTCCATGGAAATATTTCAATAGAACACAACTCAACGCTACGGCCAGGGTGCAGGCCAGGGTGCAACGTAGTGTATAGTTAGACTTATCAGTGCTAATATATAATGAGGAACAGCATGTCACAGCGCCAACAGCACGGCCAACAGCACGGGGCTCAAGAACAGAATGCCACAGCGCCAATCAGGGGCTCCTTTTCCAAAGGGATGACAATAAGGCCCTAAGTGTTAAACCCAAGATTTTTGTTATTTTTAGTTGGGTAAGCTTTGATTTTGATTCGGTTATTTTTTGAACTTAGATTAATTGAGTTGTAATCTAATTATGTTGTGTTAAAAGGGTAAAAGATAAAGCTTTATAGTTAGATTCTCTATGATTCGAAAAATTGAATTGTACTATGATTGGAAAGTTATCCCATAACTTTATTCACTATTTCAAGGAATAATGTTATCACTATTTCAATATTTCAAGGAATAATGTTAGTGGAATAATGTTATCACTATTTCAAGGAATAATGTTAGTGATGAAATAGTAAATTCAAATTCTTATCCAATAATATTATTTATTATTAATATTATTTACTTCTTTAAGGAATAAAGGAATCATGTTAGTAATGAAAGAGCAAATTCAAACTTTTAGGAAAGTTATCTAATAACATTATTCACTTTCACTAGTTTAAGGAATAATGTTAATGATGAAAGAGTAAATTCAAACTCTTGGGAAAGTTATTCAATAACATTATTCACTATTTCAAGGAATAAGGTTAGTGATGAAAGAGTAAATTCAAACTCTTGGGAAAGTTATTCAATAACATTATTCACTATTTTAAGGAATAATGTTAGTGATGAAAGAGTAAATTCAAATTTTTGGGAAAGTTATCCAATAACATTATTCACTATTTCAAGGAATAATGTTAGTGATGAAAGAACAAATTCAAAGTCCAAGCCAATACAATTAATCATTCAAGCCATCTCGCATAATAATGAGACCTTATAAACACGATCATATCCAAGGCTCCCTAGCATATGCTTGAGATAGCACGGATGATGGGTAATGAAGATAGTGATTTAATTCAACCCAAACAAGGTGGGATAATGGAGAATTCAACCCCTACATGGTGGGAAGCACTCCTCACTCCTCATTTCGACTTTGTTCAAAATATTTCTTGAGTGAAATCCTCTAAGTGTTGTGGTGACTCTCATCAAATATATTTTGAATCAAGCTTGTGGGCACTCCTCATTTCAAATTTGTTCAAAATCTTTTTTGAATGAAATCCTCTAAGTGTTGTGGTGACTCTCATCAAATATATTTTGAATCAAGCTTATGGGCTTGTTGCATTTCAAGTGTCAACTCTCTTTAACAATTAGAAGGTGGATTTTCAATCATGAATTCTCCATGAAGGTGGATTTTCAATCATGAAGGTGGATTTTATATAGTTGGATTCTCTATGATTCAAAAAATTGAATTGCACTATGTTTCGAAAAATTGAATTGTACTATGTTTGGGATTGGGAAAGTTATCCCATAACTTTATTCACTATTCACTATTTCAAGGAATAATGTTAGTAATGAAAGAGAAAATTCAAACAATTGGGAAAGTTATCCAATAACTTTATTCACTATTTCTAGGAATAATTAATCATTCAAGCCATCTACCTTAAGTCTTATTTGAAGGAATAATGTTAGTGATGAAAGAGCAAATTCAAACCCCAAATGAATACAATTAATCATTCAATCCATCTACCTTAAGTCTTTTAATGACAAATATCACAAACAAGATCAGACCTTACACAATCAGATCCAGATCCAAGGCTCCCTTACATATGCTTGAGCTAGCACAGATGATGGGTAATGAAGATAGTGATTTAATTCAACCCAAACAAGGTAGGATAATCCAAGGCTCCCTTGCACATGCTTGATCTAGCATGGATGATGGGTAATGAAGATAACGATACCCTATAAATAAGATCAGATCCAAGGATCCCTTGCATATGATTGAGATAACATGAATGATGGGTAATGAAAATATCAATTTAATTCAATCCAAACAAGGTGGGATAGTGGAGAATTCAACCCCTACACGGTGGGAAGCACTCCTCATTTCGACTTTGTTCAAAATATTTCTTGAATGAAATCCTCTAAGTGTTGTGGTGACTCTCATCAAATGTATTTTGAACCAATCTTGTGGGCTCATTGCATTTCCAAGTGCCATCTCTCTCTTTAACAATTAGAAGGTGTATTTTCAATCATGAATTATTTATGAAGGTGGATTTTCGATCATGAAGGTGGATTTTATATAGTTGGATTCTCTATGATTCGAAAAATTGAATTGTACTATGTTTGGGACTAGGAAAGTTATGACATAAATTTATTCACTATTCACTATTCACTATTTCAAGGAATAATATTAGTGAAGAAAGAGAAAATTCAAACCCTTGGGAAAGTTATCCAATAACTTTGTTCACTATTTCAACGAATAATGTTATCACTATTTCTAGGAATAATTAGTCATTCAAGGAATAATGTTATCACTTCGAGGAATAATGTTAGTGATGAAAGAGAAAATTCAAACTCCAACTAAAAAAAATTAATCATTCAAGCCATCTACCTGAAGTCTTTTAATGACAAATATCACAAACATGATCAGACCTTACACAATCAGATCTAGATCCAAGGCTCCCTTGCATATACTTGAGCTAGCATGGATGATGGGTAATGAATATAATGATTTAATTCAACCCAAACAAGGTAGGATAATCTAAGGCTCCCTCACATATGCTTGAGCTAGCACAGATGATGGGTAATGAGGATAGCAATTTAATTCAACCTAAAAAAGGTGGGATAATGGACAATTCAACCCCTACACGGTGGAAGGAGGGTGGGAAGCACTGGTCATTTCAACTTTGTTCAAAATCTTCCTTGAATAAAATCCTCTAAGTGTTGTGGTGACCCTCATCAAATATATTTTGAATCAAGCTTGTGGGCTTGTTGCATTTCCAAGTGTGGACTCTCTCTTCAAGAATTAGAAGGTGGGTTTTCAATCATAAACCAATGTGATTTACAGAAACTTAGGAGGATTTTGATGTCGCATGAAGAAATGGTTCATGGCGACAAAGTATCAACTCTCTCTCTCTCTCTCTCTCTCTCTCTCTCTCTCACACTCTCTCTCTCTCTCTCTCATGAATACGAGAAACAATGTATCTGCCAAATTGTAGTCGTTATGAGCACCTTAGTCCAAGTTAAGCAATAATTAATCATTCTTGAGGTAAAGTGAAACTTTTTAAAACTTATGATGGAGAATTTGAACAAAGATGCACAATCTATAACTTCTAATTGAAAACTTTTAGGACAAGGGGAGTGCAAGAATGAAAATATTATTTAGCTAATAAAAAATATGAAAATTGGAAAACAAAAGTGAATACACACTATCATAGGTTTGGGAAAAGATGCAAGTTATTATACATTCCATTAACTTATTTTTTTTATTCCATAAACTTTTTATGTTGTTTTGGACTTGTGCAAATAGTTTAAACTTTGAAAACATTATGTATAATAAAGGAGTGTTGTTAACTTAGTTATATTAATTTTTTATAATACAAATTACTCAATTTTTATTTATAAAAGATAAAATTATATAATTAAAATTAAAAACTATACCTTTTTATCAAACAAATTATTATATTTAAAGTTGATATGCATTAATTCAAACCGTTAACTTCAACCTATGTTGTCCATCTTATAGTCTCACAACACACGTTTTGAATCAATCGAAAGGATGAATAT